>APFE030282632.1:3087-37454 GCA_000404065.3 Pinus taeda
CCCCATCAAGTTTGGTCACATAGTTCCACAAGGGATTTGATGTACTTTTCCCATCTTGTGCTTCAGTGTCCCCTTCAAGTTCATCTTCATCCCCTTCCTCTTCAAACCCTTCCTCCTCATCATACATTGGGTCACTACTATTAGGACCAGGTTCATCCCCTTCCTCTTCCCCTCTATTCCTCACCCTTGCCATCATTAAAACCAAGAGTGGAATGATACATAGAAGCCAAAAGAACACCATCTTGGAATATGGATATAGGTAGTGGACAACCTGTAAATAAAAGAGCAAGTAGAAACAATGGGAAAGAGTAGGAGAGGGAGGAGAAAAATACAATTTTTTTTTCAAAAAAACAAGGGAGTTTGGGCTTTGAACTTACCTCTTTAGCTCTTGTAGATGAAGTCCTCCAAGCTCTTGCTCCAAGCTCTTCCTCCTTCTCCTAGCTCCTCCTTCTTCACTCCTCCAAGCTCTCCTCTCTTCTCCTCTCCTTTCCTCTCTTCTCTTCTCCTCTCCTCTCTTCTCTTCTCCAACTCTCATAAACTCAAAGTGAGAAAATGAGAAGAGAATGGGGGCTTTATTCTTTTCTAAACTCACCCTAAACTCACCCTAACCCACCCCCTCATGTTTAGTTAGGTTAATTTTTAAAAAAAATTAAAAAAAAATTAAGTTAAATCGCTGCCCCGCGGGTTGCGCCTGGGTGGCGTGCGCTTCCGGGCAGGTTGCGTGGCGCCACCCCATGCCCGAAGCGCCTCCGGAATCGCGCTTCCGGGGCAACACCTCCTCAAATGGCAGGAATCGCCAAAAAAACACGGAATCGCGCCACCTGTTTTTTGGAAGCGCGCTTCGCCTATCGATTCCGGGACGCTTCGCTTCGAATCACGCTTCGGGCTTAGGATCCGAGGGGGGCGATTCCTACAACTATGGTTTGGACCCTCGGAAGAGCTTGTACAGCATCAAGGCACCAAGGTTGTAAAATTCTTCTTTGTTAAAGTTAATACAATCAAGTTTATTTTTCTCAATGAGCTGTGTTTAATGGTTTATTTCATAGATTCCTTGATCACTATGATGAACATGATTTATTATATTAGCTATGCAGGTGTTCTTTGATGTGTGCTTGTTTGTGTTTGCAAGTTATTAAAAGGAAACTCTTTGAAGTTGTTGGAGCAAGGCTACCACAAACTAGCATTGGATTTAAGGTAGGGTCTAAAACACCTCTTAGTTTTTATTAATGAATCGAAATATGTTTAGAGAAAAGTAGATTTGCTTGTCCTGCTTGTTGCTAGATATCAATTGATACTAGGGAGATCGGTCTTGTCCGCAAGAACGACTTATCCGCTTAACAAGGGGTGTGAAGGAGGAGGAGAATGTGGCCCTCGCATTAAAGGGTCCTAGTCAGGGGCAAGGGGAGCAGAAGAAGAAGGAGGACCTATCTAAGGTCAAGTGCTTCAAGTTTGGCGAGTTTGGTCAGTGTCCTTTTAGAACAAATGACACGCTGGAGAAGCAGGACTAGGCAACAGCACATGCTGAGATAGATAGGTTGTCCTTCAAATTGGAGGAAGACTTCACAATGATGGTAGCCATACCTCCACGAGTGAGGTAGGGAGATTTGGAGTTGTAGCCCCAGAGAGCTACAAAGATTGTGCAAGGTCCTTGAGGAGTCCACCTCATGGATCATTACTTGGCTATGGGGACCCACAACGTCTAGTAGCAAGATGGATCGGTGGCAATTGATGTAGTCAGTACCAAAATGACAGTTGCAGACTAGTGTCAATCAAATGTCGAGGAGCGCAATGTAGTGTTAATAGCAGAGAAGGTGGCTCAGTGCAGAGTTGGCAGCAGTGCATATTCTTCAATGACAATGCAGATGCTAGTAGCAATTAGAGACTCCAGAGACAGATGCATTACACTGAACACAATTGATTCAATATTTTGAATGCTTCTCAGTTACAGTAGTTACAGTCGCAGCAGCAACAGATGAGAGGGAGTTCCAGTATGGCAGTGTCGGCAACAGCACAGATGCAGCATCAGAGTTGCACAGTGGTTGGTGGGCAGCAGCAGCCAAACATCAGCAATGTGACAAGAGGTGATACAGAGATGGGGTGTTGTGGCAAGACGTACAACACCAGAGAGAACACAGTCCTCACTAAGGAGCAGTGTTAGTTTTTGTATAATTAGATGTGTTCTAGCCATGAAATTTGGTGGAGAGGCTAGATTACATAAGATCTCCAGAACCCAGAAATCGTTTTTGGAAAATCCACCTAGAGATGACTTAATTAGATTATTAACCAATTTTTTAATATGATTAATTAATCAGAATTAATTAAATCAAGGAACAAATTATCTAGAAACTTATACGAATTGATCCAAAAATGATCTCAGCCATCAATTAAGATTTAATCTTGGCCGTTTGAGTCCCAAAAGGAAGATATAAGAAGGGATTGATGTGGTGATGGAGAATACACCAAAAGCTCGATTTCCTTGGCAGATCGATTTCCAGAGAGCAGCAATAGTTGTTGGAGAGCCAGAGATCAAAGGAGAGACAGTGAGGGGAAAAGACAGTGATGCAAAGGAGGTTTTCCAGATCCGAAGAGGCAGCAGCAAGGAGGTCGAGTTATTCCCAATGAGGCAACGCAGAGGACTATGTAGTTGCTTCAAAAAAGCAATTCGATTTGGTGGAGGAAAAATCGATTCAGCTTCCAAAGGCTAGGAAAGTCTTCTAGAGGGCCGGAGAATCCTTAGCAGAGGCAGGCAGAACGACTTCATTAGAGGCAATTTCGAGCTTAGACGTCCAACGGTCTGCACAAGCACTGCGTAAAGGCTAATGTAGAGGGTTTAGGAGGACGAATTTTCTGAAGGGAAGTTGTATCGGGGTTGCTTGTGGAAGAAGGGAAATTCTCTTGAACAATTTTGACCAAATTTTCTTGCTGTTTGGATTTCCAGTTGGGCATCCATAGATTGTACTCAGATTTCATGCTGCATAATAATAAAACCCTTATCTATTGCACCGATTTTCCCAAGTGGCTTTTTTCGAGGACTTTTGTCCAAAAATAAAGGTCATTTTTATTTTGTGTGTGCTAGTATTTTCTTTGTTTCCAGCGATATTATTTCTGCAATATTTTATTTGTGAAGGTTGCAATGCGATTTATTCAATATTTGTCATAGCAAATAAATTGTTAAAATTAATTAACAATTAGAAGAATAATTTTGAGTTGCTGCAATAGGATTTCAATTTTGGAATTTTCACATTTTCACCTTTAGCATTTTATATGTAGGTCGTGCTGTCAAACATTCACTTCAACTCAAGTTGGGGATATCAACTTTTTTTCAACACAAGGCATTTGGTTTATTTCATTTATTCTCCCTTTTTAGGCTCATCATATCACATCTTGACTTGTTCTTTGGACAGAACAGACTTGGTCCTATCAAAAAGACCCTTTTCATAAGCATATTCAAAAAAATTAAGAGCAATGAAACATACCTTGCACTCTAGGCATCTAGTGGACTATGCTTTGTCGACCTCGTACTCATCTTTATTATTGTATTTGCTTTCATCAGAAACCAGTACTTCACTTTCAAGACTTGTCACTAGTTCTACACATTGCCTTTAATGATTAAAGGGGCAGATCTAATGACATTGTTGGCTCAACAGACAGATATGTTTTCAAAACTCCTTTGAATTGCTTCCTGCAATGCTACTCAAGCTGAGCTTCCTTAATTTATCCTTTGAGTAGTTCTTTCTTAGAGATTTCAAGAACAAAAATATATCCTTTTACTTCAGCTACAGTGGTCATAATCAGCCTTCCGTATAGATTCAGCAATAAAAATGCAGTCTGAGATTGTTCCTATGTCCCTTCAGCCTCCTACAACCTGATACGATATCTAAGTTTTTCAGCCTTCTGAGGTCATCCTGAGGTCTTCTCAATCTTCTGCAATAATCTTGAGGTCTCGCTGCCAAGACAAGTTTTGAGACCTAGGATTTAGCGCTTTGGCCCTCTTTAAATCTTTCTTGCACCAACACAACTTTTGTCCTTAAAACACATTGTTGACCTTTCTTACTGATCAAGAACAGGGTTGTTCTCATAACTTGCTCCGATACCATGTTGAAGAACTAGCGCATCCTCTATACAGATAATTACTTATGATATTTATTAGTTTAAAATCTTTTCCATCATAAAGAAATTACACAAGGTAGCTCAAAAGTAAAAACAAAATGCCATAAAGATCATAAAGAGACAGCCATACTAACTGTTAATGTATGTTGGAGCTAGGGTTTCCTCATTCAGCAGAATCATTGATCTATGTCTTGCTCTAGGACTTTATCCACAAACCTTAGGGCTTTCTCATCCAAGTCTTCTAGTCTTCTAGGGTTTACATACTCTTAACTTCCAAACTTCATTGACACTTCTTGTAAGTCCAACAAACCTTGTCATATCATGCTATGAATCTTATTGCTTTATAGGTGAAGAAACCTTTCTACTCAGGTCCCTTTGATTCTGGTGCAACTTCTTGAAGAAAGTGTAACTAGGTTCGGTCTTCATAAATATGAAATGTACTTTTGATTCTTGTATTTTGTAAAAGAAAGAAAAATGATTATTATTATTATTGAGCTTGGGTTTCTTGCCCAAGAAATTTGTTTTATAGGTTAAGCACTAATTGAAAGTGCTTCAAGGGTTGTCCTAGGTCAAGAAGTCAAATAGGGACATTGTCATAATATGAAGACCCCATCAGGCATCTTGTTAATTGTAAAAAGAATTATTTTTTGTATTTTATTGAGCCTTCCAAGACCAGGTCGGCCTGCCAACCCGTCAAGTAAGCCTAGAAGCTGGAATTCATACCCCTGGAGGACCTATATATAGGAGACAGTTTGACCTCACTTGGACACATTCATTCCTCTCTCTTATGCGAAGAAAGAAGCAGAAAAGGGAAACGAAGAAGGAAGAAGGAGGAGAAGTGTTTTGGGTTCCTCTCTCTCTCTCTCTCTCTCTCTCTCTCTCTCTCTCCACACGTGCGAAGAAGAGGGCTAAAATCCTACAGCTATTCACTAGGGTTTCTACTACCAGGCTGGGGTTTCATTGTGGAGGTTTGATCTAGTTAAAAAGAGTTGAAGGGCCAACATAGTCTGCTTCTAGATCCAGAAGTCAAAGTAGGTCAAGCGAGGCAGCTAGAGGCAAAGAAGTAGTTCTAGTCCACACACGCGAAGTAGCAGCTGTTGTCGGGGAGGCCGAAGTTGCAGAGCTGCAGTTAGGGCCGAAAAGCTATGGTTGGAGGTTGAAGTAGTGTTGCCGGAAGAGATTCCATTGGGTTTGGAAAGCAGTGAAGCAAGCATATTCTTGAGACACTGATCTTTGTCTTGGAAGGGCTTCAGTGTTGGTCAAAGGTCTTAGTATTCGTCAATAAAGAATCTATTAGAAGAGATTGAAGGGCTTTCCTCTAAAGAGGAGAGGTTTTGCCCTGGCTTGGAGCCTACATCTTGTGTACTTGTATCTTGTTGATCTTCTTGTTTTGGTAGTTGTTTGATGATTGAAGAACACATTATAATAATAATAAGAAGAAGAAGATAATCCTAATAAGTAAAAAGACATCACAAGCAGTTATCATAGTTAGAAGAATCATTGATGTCATCTTGCCTTAGATTCTTCAACATGGTATCAGAGCCAAGTTCGCACAAGGCATGACGAAGGTCAACTCTATTATGAAGAAGCTTGAAGAGGAGTGTTCATCATTAGTAAGTCTCATCAAGCAAGGTTTCAAGGCAGTATGGAATAGTATCTTCTCTTCGAAAGATCTCACATCTTCAAAGAATGAAGGATTGTTCTCAGCCCTCACCGAACATTTCAAGATGAAAATATATGGGTGATAGATAGTGGAGCTTCAAGACAAATGATTGGATATCACAAGCAACTCAAAACCCTATTCAAAGGAAAGTCCTCATACTCTGTGGAGCTTGGTGACGACAAGAGCTATCCGGTAAGACATTGGATCTACATCAATTGAGTTGGAAGGAGGAGGTAACATTCATCTCAACAACATTCTATATGTTCCAAGTTTATGCAAAAATCTTATTTTTGTTTCATCATTAGAAGAAAAAAGAGATAGGGTTGCTTTTATAGATGGTAAATTAGTGGCTTGGGCTAAATATTCTAGCATTGCAAAAGCTAGAACCATTGGAGTTCGAGAAGGAAGACTCTATAGACTCTCATCTCCTCTAAATCAAGCACTTGTCCACATTGAGATAAGTCTGTGTGAAATTTGGCATAGAAGATTGGGCCATCTTCATTACAGGATCTTGCCAACTCTAAACTCCATTGTAAATGGGATACCAAATCTCAAAGAAGACCATGAAGGAGTCTGCAAACACTGTGGTCTAGGAAAGAATGCAAAGAAACCATTTGCAAATAGTACATCTAGAGCTCAAGAGATTCTAGACCTCATCCACTCTGATGTATGGTCTAAATCACTTGGAGGTCATCTATATTATGTTACTTTCATTGATGATCATTCAAGGAAAACTAGGGTTTATTTACTTAAATCCAAGGACAAAGTATTCATAAAATTTCAAGAATTCAAGGCAGAGGAAGAAAACCTTACAGAAAGAAAGATAAAGATTATAAGGTCAGACAATGGAGGCCAGTATACTTCCAAAGAACTCATTGCTTTCTGTAAGGAGGCTGGGATTAAGAGGGAGCTTATAGTTCCATACAATCCCCAACAGAATGGAGTAGTTGAGCGAAAGAATAGAGCTATAGAAGAAAGTGTCAAGGCTATGCTCCATGATCAAGATCTACCAATATTTCTATGGGGAGAAGCAACAAAGACTACAGTACACATTCAAAATAGAAGTCCTCATAGGTCACTTGGAAATATAACTCCAGAAGAAGTCTTCACTGGGAAGAAACCAAATATAGATCATCTCCAGATATTTGGGTGTCTTGTATATATTCACATTCCCAAGGACAAAAGAAAGAAGCTAGATCCTGCAAGCAAGAAAAAAATATTTGTTGGATATAGCAACTCTTCCAAGGCTTACAGGATCTACATAAAGGAAGGACATCAAATAGAAGTACGCAGAGATGTAATTTTTCATGAGAGCATTGCCTTCAAGAAATCCAAAGATCTCCCATTCGATTCTGATGAGAACGATCTTCCTATGTTTGAAAAAAAAGTTAATAAGGAAGAAGAAGTCTCTCATCATGAAGAAGAAGGTCCTAGTGAACCAATCTCTCTCCTTGAAAGAAGAAAGAGACCTAATTGGTTAACTTCTACCCTTCAAGAAGGAGGAGGTCGCACCGCAAGAGGAAGATTTAGTGTAAGAGCAAGAAATCAAAAAGGTACTCAAGATATGCAGCATACATGTCGAAACTCATTTAGGAACCTTCCACTTTCGACGAAGCAGCCAAACACCAAGAATGGAAGAATGCAATGAATAAGGAATACCAATCTATTATGAAGAATGGAGTCTAGGAAATTGTCCCAAGACCAAAAAACAAATCAGTGGTAACCTCTAAGTGGTTGTATAAGATCAAGCATGCTGCAAATGGAAGCATATAAATATTCAAAGCTAGATTCGTGGCTCGAGGCTTCTCTCGGGAAGAAGGCGTTAACTATGAAGAGACCTTTGCTCCCAAAGCAAGGTATACCATGATCTGATCTCTGATATCTCTGGCTGCATCAATGGGATGGAAGGTACATCAAATGGATGTCAAAACAACATTCTTCAATGGTACCATAGATGAAGAAGTCTACATAGAACAACCATTGGAATTCGAAGCAAAGGATAGAGACTCATGTTTGCAAATTGAAGAAGGCACCTTATGGCCTCAAGTAAGTTCCTAGGGCATGGTATGCTAGAATGGATGCATACTTGCAAAGGTTGGGTTTCAGGAAAAGCACGGTAGATCCAATTGTTGATTTTTGGTAGCATTGGATGTGCTCTACCCTTAAAATTTGGCAGAGAGGCTAAGGCACATTAGATCTCCAAGACCCAGAAATCGTTTTGGGAAATTCTATCCGGATGAGGAATTATTAAAATAATTAATATTTTTAATGGGTTCCTAAGTCTAAACTTAGGAAAATAAAAATATTAATATGTATTTATAAAGATAAGGATGAGAAGCTTCTAAGAGACAAGGATCAAGTCTGTTTTAATCTTATCCATTGATTAGGGACTTAATCTCGGTCATTGATTAATCAACAGGAAAAGTATAAGAGAAGACTTGAAGGTCATTTGGAGATACACCGGCAGACACTCAATATCTCAAGGAAATTCGATTCTCAAGGAAGAGGAGATCGATTTCAGAGGTAGTTGCTAGGTGGAGGAAGAGGAGGGCTTCAGCAGTAGGCAGTGATCGAGAAGGAGGTGACGCAAGGGCAGTGGAAGACAGTGCAGAAAGAGAGACGCAGTGCAAAGGAGAGACGCAGCGCCTACGCAGGCTGACGCAAAGCCACGTTGGGTCAATCAGAGTGACACAAGGGTGACGCAGAAGTGGGAGCAGGGTCTCCAAAGTGTCAAATGGTCTCAGAGGGAAAGTCTCAAGTGCCTTCTTTCAGTTTCTATGTAAAATCATTCCTTGTAAAAGCAATTGTTGTTGAAGATTAATAAAGCCCTCATTTGCTGCACCGATTTTCCTGCATTGGGTTTTTCCGAGGACAATTGTCCAAAAATAATTGTGTCAATGTGATTGATTCTTGTGCATGTATTTTTCTATGGGTAATTGTGTGATAACTGCAGTAGAATTTATTTTAATATTTGTTGAAGGAATTTCGTAAATAACTTATTGAGAATAAAAAGTAGGTGAAATAAATCAGTTGTTGCAGTGATAGAATTTCAATTTCGAAATTTTCACATGGTATCAGAGGAGAGGTCCAACAACAGGAAAAGAAATCGATTATGGGTCAAGAGCATGACAAAGAGGCATCCACTCAAGGGGACTTGCACAGATTTCCAAAAGAATGCACAAGGGACGAATATTCGATGTTAGCTTCTAGATTGGAAGAAGAAGTCGCTTGTCTAGCAAGCTCTACCTCCTTGGAGATTTGTTATATAGACGGTGAAGCCTCTTGGCATATGACAGGAATCTGAAAAAAAAAATAAGATTATCAAGAAGAAAGAATGAATTTTCAGATCACCATGGGGAATAAGGAAAAGCGTACCCCAGTAGGAAGAGGTACCATAGTTTTTCAAACCGAAGCATGAGAGCGAGTTCGGGCAACCAATGTGTTGCATGTGTCAGGATTGGGGATGAACTTACTTTTCGTATCTCAACTTCAAAACAAGGGCTATGACGTTTTCTTCATTAAGGAGAAAGTGTATGGCAAACACCCAAGTTGGACAAAGAAGGGTTAGATTAGAATCAGAAGTAACAGGTCATATAGGTTACATCTAGAATCATCAATCGCACTGATAGAGAGTAATGGAGACAAAAACTTGAATGAGCTATGGCACAGGAGGATGGGACACTTTCACCTTGGGGCTCTGAGAATTCTCAGGAAAATAGTATCAGGCGTTCCAAAACTAAGTATTGAACGGGATGATGTATGCAAAGGGTGCGCTCTGGGCAAGTATGCCAAAGCTGTGTTTTCCATAAGTAACAATAGGGCGAAGAGTGTGCTACAATTGATACAGTCAAACATCTGCAGACCGATGTCCACAAAAGCTCTTAGTTGTGCCGAATACTTCGTTACCTGCATCGATGACCATCCCAAGAAGACTTGGATCTACTTTCTAAAAACCAAGGATGAGGTTTTCGGTCGATTCAAAGAGTTCAAGGCTTTAGTGGAGAATCTGATAGGAAAGAAGATAAAAGTGTTGTGCTCAAACAATGGTGGAGAGTGCGTTGACAAGGACTTCACCAATTTTTGCGCTAAGGAAGGCATCAAAAGAGAGTGGACAACTCCCTATAATCCGGAGCAGAATGGAGTAGCAAAAAGGAAAAACAGTACCACTGCAGAAGCAGCTAGGGCAATGTTGTATGACCACGATATGCCTAAATTCCTGTGGAAGAAGCATGCAGCACGGCAATTTATGTCTAGAACAAGACTCCTCATAGGGCATTGGGAAAAATCACTCTAGAGGTCTTCACTAGGAAGACACCTGAAGTCAGTCATTGTAGGATATTTGGGAGTTTAGCATATTGTTGTATACCTGAAGAGGAGAAAGAAATTAGATCAAACTGTTGAGAAAGGATATCTTGTGGGATATAGTGAGAATGCTAAGGCATATAGAGTCTATCTTCCAGGGAGTAGGAAAGTAGTAGTTGGGTGTGATGTAAAGTTCATGGAGGATAGAGCTTTCAGAAAATCCCAAGAAATGCCTTCCAAGGAGAATTCGAAAGACGAGCCATTGGTCAGACCACTTCAACCAGCGGAAACGAGTACTAGAAATCCTCCTGAAGACAAGGCTTTAGAACAGGAGGAATCTCAGGAAGAAGAAGAGTTGATAGATGTACCTACTACCAGTGGAAAAACGAGCCGGGAACTCCGACAAATTCTACGAGATGTAGAAGACTTCATTGGTGCACCCAAGAATAGTAAAAAGGAGTGAAGATAGCGACACAGATACCAAGCCTTAGTAGCTCAGGTTGGGGAACCTTCTATTTTTCAGGAGGTCGTTCAACATCAAGTATGGGTGGATGTTATGGTGGAGGAATACAGATATAGAATGGTCAACGATGTCTAGGAAATGGTACCTAAGCCTCAGGACAGATCAGTGGTAGGTTTGAGATGGATCGACAAGGTCAAATATGCTGCATACAGCAGTGTGGAGAAATACAAAGCCAAGTTCATAGCTAAGGGGTATGCTCAAAAGGAAGGAATAGACTATGAAGAAACCTTCGCCCCAGTAGCCAGGTATACTTCTATTAGGACTAGCCAAGTATACTTCTATTAGGACCTCTCTTGCAGCACAGATCGGGTGGGAGATTTATCAGATAGATGTCAAGATGGTATTCTTGAACGAGGTAATAGAAGAGGAAGTATACATCAAACAACCAAAAGGTTTTGAGACACACGAGAGGAAATCTCATGTATGCAGATCAAAGAAAGCCTTGTATGGGCTAAAACAGGCATCTAGGGCATGGTACAGTCAAATTGATGGCGACTTGCAGAAGATGGGGTTCGTCAACAGTGACACAAACCCTAATCTCTACTATCTGGTTATAGAGAATGAGCCTCTAATCCTAGTGTTATATGTGGATGATCTCTTCCTGACAGGATCATCCAGGCTCATCAAAGACTGCAAGAAGAACCTAGCCACAGAATTCGACATGAAAGATTTGGGACAAATGCATTATTTTCTGGGGTTGGAAGTTTGGCAGCAGAAGGGTGAGATTTTCCTGGGACAAGGGAGATATGCTACAAAAATCTTGAAGAGATTCAGGATGCAGGACTGTAGACCTATGACTACTCCAATGATCACCAACTGGAAGAAGATTGATGCATCGGAAGATAAATTTGTTAATCCCACCCTGTAAAGGCAGCTTATAGGGTCCCTGATGTATCTGGTCAATACTAGCCCAGACATTTCTTACATTGTCAACACCCTCAGTCAATTGATAGTAGAACCTAAGAGGGCGCGCTGGGCAGCAACCAAACATGTTCTCAGGTATATACAAGGAACAGTCGAGCATGGACTATTGTACACTAGAGGCATTGACATCAGGCTAAGTGGGTTCACTGACACAGTTGAGTTGGAAGTTCAGTAGATCGTTAAAGTACAACTGGATATTGTTTCTTACATTGTCAACACCCTCAGTCAGTTCATGGTAGAACCGAAGAGGGCGCACTAGGCAACAGCCAAACATGTTCTCAGGTATATGCAAGGAACAATCGAGCATGGACCATTGTACACTAGAGGCAATGACATCAGGCTGAGTGGGTTCACTGACACAGTTGAGCTGGAAGTTCAGTAGATCGTTAAAGTACAACTGGGTACTGTTTCAACATTGGATCAAGAATGACCTCCTGGTGCAGTAGGAAATAGAAATTCATGGCTCTGAGCTTAGCTACAGCAGAATATATGGCAACTAGCACAGCTTCATGTGGAGCCATATGGCTTAGGAAATTGCTTGTGAATCTATTCAAGAGAAGGATGGAAGCGACTAGGATCATGTGTGATAATCAAAGTTGCATCAAGCTATCTGAGAATCTAGTATTTCATAATCGGTCGAAACACATTGATATCAGGTCTCACTTTGTCAAACACTGTGTCCAACGAGAAGCAGTACAGTTGAGGTACACTCCTACAAGAGAATAGGTGGCTCATCCTCACCAAGGCTCTAGGAAGAACAAAGTTTGTTCATTTCAGGGAGAAGATGGGGATGGTAAAGAATCAATTTCAATAATGGATAAGTATTAAAAGATGCAGTGCAGCAGTTCTCAGTGGCAATGTTATGGGCAGCATGATGTAGTAGGTTGAGAGGGAACTGCAGTACAGGAGCAGTAGTGGAAGTGGCAGTGTCATGGGCGGCAGTACAAAACACAGCAGTGCAGGGGATGTGAGGCAGCAAGCCAAGCATCAGCACATGTACCAATGCGGAAGATCAGTGTCATGTTTCTATAGTGAAACAATACTAGAGCACAATCCTCGCTAAGAGGGAGTGTTGATCTTTGGTAGCATCAGATGTGCTCTAGCCTTGAAATTTGGAGGAGACACTAAGGCACATGAGATCTCCAAGACCCAAAAATCGTTTTGGGAAATTCCATCTGGATGAGGAGTTATTAAAATAATTAATATTTTTAATGGGTTATGTTAACCACTAAGTGTCAACGACCCACAATAGTACACCCCCTTTTATCGCAAAAGTGATAGCGCCTGATCGATGTGTTCATGTCGTACAACTATCATCAACAGTTTCACTTCCAAGATATTATGTAAACCCATTCTGCGTGTATATGATGTAAATAATCTCAGCAGAACCGTGTCATGTATGTAATTGCCTAGGTAAACCTAATTTTCAGGTGACGATCTACATTTCGGGAGGTTTTTTGTCTCACCAATCCATTCTCGGATGGTCGGCAGAGTTTTCCTTCAATCTTATCCCAAAGCCGGAATGGATTTTGTCACTAAGATCTTAGGCGAGTCCTAGTATTCTAGATTGAGTCTATGTAAAAATGATTTGAGAATAATCCTAACTATTTGGTTAGGTTATTTTATTACAAATTGCTTGGTCTGTTGGATTATGTCGCAGAAGTGGGTAGTCAGTGAGGGTCTATTACAGATGGGTTTTCCCCCTTATGATGTAAAAAATATGAAAATCAGGATGTGAAGTGCCTTGAGGGTTGGAAAAATAATTTATCCCCTCATAGGTTAATTAATTAAATTTTCTAGCCAAAAATTAATTAAAATTAGCCAAAAATTTAATTAATTCTAGGTCCTAGGTAAATTTAAATTCTCCAAAGGCAAAATTCATCAGCCCTTAAAAATCAAAATATAAAAGGTCCCAGGACTAGGGTAAATTAATCATTTTGCTAAATTTTAAGCCTTTGGTCCCTGGGAGTTAAGTCAAAGTCAATTTTTTGAGGAAAGTAACTCAAAACTTTTATTTTTGAGTTAATTAAAATGCATTTAACTAAAAAATTCGAATTTCCTCAAGAATTTTATATTTCGACGAATGAGATTAAAAGAAATTTTAATCCTCATCAACGGTCAAGATTGCTTTCACAAGGATCACTTGAACTAGCCGTTCGAGGATTTATCTTTAAATAGGAAGTCATTTGTCAGTGGAATCATCCGATTTTTGAGTCGTGTGCTAAGCGAAAAGCTCTCGTGTAATCTTTTTTTTGAATAATAAAGGAAGACTTTGGGGTTAATCTTCGTCGATGTTACTCTTCATGGAAATACTATAAGATGTGTCATTTTTCATGCGTAAATTTTTTTTAGCTATTGATGATAGCTTTTGAAGAGTGATTTGAGTACAAGTATCTTGCTCAGTCGCTAGAGTTTAAGTGATAATTTAAATTTTGGATATAGTATCTCTATTTATCTGAATTTTATTATCATTTTCTTGCTCTATTTTGATGGTTGAATTGAGTTTTGCAAAAAAGTCTTGATTTTTAGATCATCAGGCGTTCGGAGAAGTTTTCAATTAAACTAGCAAACTCTCGATTTGTGTTTTCTGAAAAACTCAGCCTAATTTGATCCCGGACTTACATAATATTTTTACTGTGATGCATGAAGGGTTTTTGAACTAAGAAACTCTTTTAAAATTTAAAAAATAAATATATATATATATATATATATATATATATAGATATATATATATATATATATTATAATATATTATATATTATTTTTTTGATGTCGAAATTGATAGATCTGGCTTGTTGAGAGCCTTAGACTATCAGATCTAGGAGCGAAGTTGGACAAATACTCCTTAAATCTAATAGATCTACCATTCTTGTGCATAGATCTGTAATTATTTTTTGGTTTTCTGACTTGGGCTTTTCTGAGTTTTTGTATATATTGTTTGGGTATTTTATTGTTGTCATGCAGCTACAGATCTAACAAAGAAACCTGTCTAGAATCCAGATCTAGGCCCTGGATGGTAAGATCTAGATCTTTGGGGTTTGTTTGCATAATTTTGCAGAGATAGATTTTGCAGTCCAAGGTTTTCAAAAAAAAAATTCTGGAAATAATTTATTTTTTTAAGGGTTTCACTAGTAAATCTTAAGCAAAAATATAACATTTTAATCAAGGTTTTTTGGAAATTTTTTGGGTTCTTCAACTACCGTTTTCTACAGTGTTTGTTGTTGGGTTTCTCTCCATCTGCATTTTCAGGGTTTTCCAACAGAAAAATTTCGAAGTACTTTTGTTGCCTAGGGTTTTTCGTTTTCTGCGGCATCTTCTCCCTGTCCGCAACCATTTCTGCTACCTGAGCTCCCTCTTGGCCTGCAACGCTCCTTCCCTGCAAACAAAGCAGCCTCCATAACCCTGCAAAACACACAGTCTTATTCCTGTCATCATCAGTCCATCCCCTTCATCACTTTCCTTTCCTCCACATCCACCTCTGCGTGCCCGCTAGATCCGCAGCCATTCCTCATTGCTCCATATGTTGCCCTTCTTCCATAAATCTGTAGCCTTCGACTTGTAGAAAGCTTCATCTATTCCTAGGCCCAATCCATCGCACCCTTTTTCTCTCTGCTCCCTCGGCCTTCATCTCCATAGCTACAAACCTTCACGCGTATTCTCCCTCGGCCTCCTCTCGCTCACTTCACCTGCAAACCCTCCTCCCTCTCGCTGCTCCATCGTGCTACTAAACCACCCATGTCGAACCTACAAAACAAAAAAACACACTTAGACTTTTTTTTAACTTCACGAGTTAGGTTTTGGCCTTAAAATTTTTTAAAAATTTCAACTTTTTTTATTGTTATGTTAGGCTAGATTTGGTTTTTATGTTTTGGTTAGGGTAAGTCTAAACAGAGTAAGGATTAGAGTGATAGCCCTTACTCTAAGTGTTGTCGCGGTGCCTAGACACTTTATGCGACAACATTTTTTGGCGCCATTCCCAGGCATAGAATTTTTTCGTCCTTGGTTTACTCCACATCGTTTTAATCATCTCATCATTTCCGCCATTCATTAGCGTGTCAAGTGGCACAAGCGTCGTTGCAGGGGATAGAGTTTTTTTGTCCTTGGTCCTCACGACATTTTTCTAATCATTTAATCTTTCATCATTTCTTATCCCATCAGCACAACATTTCCATCATCTCATTAATCGTTTCATCTGCACTTTTAGCACTTGGACATTTCGGTTTATTTCTTGTTTGGGTGGCAACTCCACTTATTCATCCATTATTTTTCAGACAAGAAGCCCTCCCTTATATCCAGTTGTTTTTTCCTTTTGAATCCTAGAGCTAGATTCATGTTCAAGTGGCGACTCCACTTCTTTCATTTCGTACAAGAATTTCTACTAGAAGACCACTTCTTATGCATCTCTTGGTTTTCTTGAGCAGGGATCTCTCTCTAGCATCCATTTGGTCCCCCCTCCTTTCTTATGTCATTTTACTAACTTTCTCCATGATATGCCGGAAGAGGCCATTCATAAATTACCTTTGTTCTCGGGTGGTGATTCAACCGCTGCTAGAAAGCATCTATCCAAGGTCACTCATACAATAATCAGATATTGTAGTTCTTCCCAATATAAACATGAAGATGTCAAGATATGTCTATTTGCCTTTTCTTTAGAGGGTGATGCTTTGAATTGGTTTCATAATTGTCCTAAAGATTCTTTTGCTTCTTTACAAGACATCATCAACGCTTTTAAAGATAGATATGAAGATCAAGATGGCTCGCCTTGTGCCCCTAGTACTATGCAACAGGATGAAGATAATATTGTAAAGGATCCAACTGTCAATGAAAGATTTCAAGACAAGCCTCCATATCAAAATGTGCCATCCACTTGTAACGTTGCAAGACAAATCCATGATAGTCGAAAAGCAGGAACGAGTTGTCAAATCAGTGTCGACAATGAAAGGGAAAATGATAAGCATCTTATAGAAGAACTAAAGCAGTTGGTTAAAGACATGTAGTTCAGTCAAACGCAGCTGGTAGAAAACATGGAGCTTAATCAAGAAAAATTTATAGTTGATTACGCCAAGGATATGAAAACTTTGTACACCCACCTGGAAAAGCGTGATAAGGAGATGGAAATCATGAAAATTAAACACTCCGACCACATAGCCACCGTAGTAGAAAAGTGTGCTCAGAATGTGAAGGCTATGAGGACCGACATGCAGAGTCATCATGCTAAGGAAATGGAAACCATGAAAGCTAATCACGACAGAGAAATGAGCTCTATGCAAAATTGCTTGATGACCATAAAAGCAGGTAATGAGAGTAATAAAAGATATGGAAGTTGGTCAGATATGTCTTCAGAACAAGTTATTGACCATGGAGATGCTAAGGAGGTCAGTGCTATAAAGGTTGAACACTCTAACCAGATGGATGCCATAACAATACAGGTACAGAAATTTCAGCATCAAGCAGAGGATGAAAGAAACGTAAATTGATCATAAGCCTCCTTGTCTGTTGCAACAAGTTCCATCTTATTATGAAGAGGTCATTTGTTCCATTGAAAAGTGGGTAATTGAAGGTGACCCAAATAAAATAGAAATTGATAAGAATCAAATTGATGATCACATGGTTAATCCACCAGTCATAAAAGATCAAGTTATAACTCCTGACACCTATGAGACTGATCCATCATTCTTGACAGAGCAGATGAAGAATGAAAAAGGACATATCATGCATATCTTACATAATTTATCTGAGAGTTTTGAAGCAAAATGTTTCACATCATCAGTGATACAGCCTGCCACAAAGAAAAGACGCAAGAGAAACAGAATGAGAAAACAGTTTGATGCATCTGATGGCCGCGAGTAGCTTGATTTTTCGATAGGAAAAAGTCCTACCGTGTGCAGGATTGGACATGGCACATCTGAGAAACAGCGAACAGATTTGCCTGAAAGCAGGCAAATGCTCAGTATGCACTATATTGAACACATTTGATGCCATGGGGCATCTTTGTATTGTATTTCTAACCTTATACACTGTTATTTCAGTATTTAATTTTGTAGTTAGATTTGTGTTTTTCATGTTATTAGGATAGTTAATAAATGAAGAGCTTTTATCTTTCATGTGCTTAACGTTATATGATGATCATTGGATGGATGCTACTTATGTTATATTGTGTGTTGTGTGGATGCAGATTCTGGATTCTCACATTCCTCCGGTGCAGCAACGTGTCCCCAAGTAAAGCCAAATGTTGACCACTACGTGTCAACGACTCACAGCAGTACACCCCCTTTTTTTCACAAAAGGGATAGCCCCTGATCAATGTGTTCATTCTATACAACTATCATCATCAGTTTCACTTCCAAGATATTATGTAAACCCATTCTACATGTATATGATGTAAATAATCTCAGCAGATCTGTGTCATGTATATAATTTCCAGGTAAACCTACTTTTCTAGTGACGATCTACATTCTGGAAGGTTTTTTGTCTCACCAATCCATTCTCGGATGGTCAGCAGAGTTTTCCTTCAGTCTTACCCCAAAGCCAGAATGGATTTTGTCACTAAGATCTTAAACGAGTCCTAGTATCCTAGATTGAGTCTATGTAAAAGCGATTTGGGAATTATCTTAGCTATTTGGTTAGGTTATTTTATTACAAATTGCTTGGTTCGTTGGATTATATTTGTGTTGCAGAAGTGGGTAGTCTGTGAGGGTCTATTACAGATGGGTTTTCGCCCCTTGTGATGTAAAAAATATGAAAATTATGATGTAAAGTGTCTTGAGGGTTGGAAAAATAATTTATCCCCTCATAGGTTAATTAATTAAATTTTCTGGCCAAAAATTAATTAAAATCATAAGCCAGAAAATTAATCAATTTTAGGTCCTAGGTAAATTTAAATTCTCCAAAGGCAAAATTCATCGATCCTTAAAAGTCAAAATTTTAAAATTCTCAAGACTAAAGTAAATTAATTATTTTGCTAAATTTTAAGCCTTTGGTCCCTGGGGGTTAAGTCAAAGTCAAATTTTTGAAGAAATTAACTAAAACTTTTATTTTTGAGTTAATTAAAATGCATTTAATTGAAAAATTCGAATTTTCTCAAGAATTTAATATTTCGACAAATGAGATTAAAAAGAAATTAATCCTCATCAACAGTCGAGATTGCTTCGACAATGATCACTCGAACTAGTCGTTGGAAGATTTATCTTTAAATAGGAAGTCATTTGTCAGTGGAATCATCCGAGCTTTGAGTCGTGTGCTAAGCGAAAAGCTCTCGTGTAATATTTTTTTTTGAATAATAAAGAAAGACTTTGGGGTTAATCTTCGTTAGTGTTACTCTTCATGGAAATACTATAAGATGTGTCATTTTTCATGAGTAAATTTTTTTCGCCATTGATGGTAGCTTCTGAAGAGTGATTTGAGTACAGGTATCTTGCTCAGTCACTGGGGTTTAAGTGATAATTTAAATTTTGGATGTAATAGCAGGTATCTCTATTTATTTTAATTTTATTATCATTTTCTCACTATATTTTAATGGTTGGAATTGAGTTTTGCATAAAAGTCTTGATTTTTAGATCATCGGGCGTTCGGGGAAGTTTTTAGTTGGATTAGCTAGCTCATGATCCATGTTTTCTGAAGAACCCATCCTAATTTGATCCTGGGCTTATCATAATATTTTTACTAGTAATGCATGAAGGGTTTTGAGCTAAGAACCTCCTGTAAAATTTAAAAAAAAATAATTTTTTTATGTGCAAAATTGATAGATGTGGTTGTTGAGAGCCTTAGACTATCAGATCTAGGAGCGGAGTTGGACTCATACTCCTTAGATCTGATAGATCTACCACTCTTGTGCATAGATCTGTAATTATTTTTTGGTTTTCTGACTTGGGTTTTTCTGAATTTATGTATATATTGTTTGGGTGTTTTATTGTTGTCATGCAGCTACAGATCTGAGAAAGAAACCCGTGTAAAGTCCAGATCTAGGCCTTGGAGGGTAAGGTCTGGATCTCTGAGGTTTGTTTGCATAATTTTGTAAGGATAGATTTTCCAGTCCAAGGTTTTCAAAAAAAAAATTCTGGAAATAATTTATTTTTTTAAGGGTTTCACTGGTAATCTTAATCTTAAGCAGAAATATAACATTTTAATCAAGGTTTTCTGGAAATTTTTTGGGTTCTTCGGCTACCATTTTCTATTGTATTTGCTGTTGGGTTTCTCTCTATCTGCATTTTGAGGGTTTTCCAACAGAAAATTTTTGAAGTATTTTCGGTGCCTAGGGTTTTCCGTTTTCTGTTGCATCTTCTCCCTGTCCGCAGCCATTTTTGCTACCCGAGCTCTCCCTCTTGGCCTGCAATGCTCCTTCCTTGCAAACAAAGCAACCTTTATAACCCTACAAAACGCATAGTCTTCTTCTTGTTGTCATTATTCCATCGCTTTCCTTTCCTCCACGTCCCTCTCTGCATGCCTGCTCAAATCCGTAGCCATTCCTCACTGCTCCATACGCTACCTTTCTTCCATAAATCCGCAACCCTCGACTTGCAGAAAGCTTCATCTATTCCTCGGCCCAATCCATGGCACCCTTTCTTTTCGCTCCCTCGGCCTTCATCTCCATAGCTGCAAACCTTCACGTGCATTCTCCCTCGGCCTCCTCTCGCTGGCTTCACCTGCAAACTCTCGTCCCTCTCTTCTCCGTCGTGCTACTAAACCACCATCGTCGAACCTGCAAAACAACAAAACACACTTCGACTTTTTTACAACTTCACATGAGTTAGGTTTTGGCCTTAAGATTTTTTAAAAATTTCGACTTTTTTTTCTTGTTATGTTAGGCTAGATTTGGTTTTTATGTTTTGGTTAGGGTTAGTTCAATTTCATACATTCGACTTTTTTTTTTAATTTTCATTATTTGCCTTAGTTACATTCATTTGTTTTAATTTCGATATGTTGTTTTGACTTTTACTTTTTTATTCATTTTTTATTTGATTTGATTTTCTCTTCTTCTTTTTTTTATGATTTTAAATTTTTATATTTTGTTTTCATTTAAAAAATTTATTAGAGAATCATAAAAAATTTTAAAAAGTTAAAAAATCTAAAAATTTCTAAAATCTAAAAAAATCCTAAAATTTAAAAAAAAAATTTAAAAAAAAAAAAAAACATTTAAAAAAATCTAAAAAATATTAAAATCTGGTGATTAAGGAATTAAATTAAAGGGATTTAATCTTTTATATTAAAAATTTTAATGTAGCCTATGGCCCATTAAAATTTCAATTTATTAAACCTTTGATTTTTATTTTCATTTCTTCATTCAACTAATTGCCTAATGAATAATTAAAATTCTAATTTTAAGTTCCTTGGTGTTATTTGGTGATTAAAAGCAATTTTAATGATTTTTCTATGGTCAAGGTGCGATAAATGTTTTAAATCATTCTGGAGAAAGTTAATTAATTCTAGATCTAAGTCATTAATGAAATTAATTAATCCTAGATCTGGGTCATTAATGAAAATTGTTTAAAATCTAGAATCTCTTGCATATTGTAGTTTTGGGCATTTACATTGATTATTCATATTCGTCACATATTGGAAAATTGTTCTGGATAACTTGTTTTTACTTAATCTACAGTTAATTGAACATAAAGTCATTGGTCTGTAATCATTTCTATCTTGTGGTCGTGACTTGGTTACATTAGTGTTTAATCTATTCATCTGAGTTAATCAAGATCCATTTACATTCATCAAGTTGCCCATCCCTAAAATCTCCTAAAGCCTGTGTTCCACAGGCTACCCTCATCCATTCACCTTAGGGACTACCCCCCTTAACTTATCTAGGAGAGAGTCTAAACAGATTGAACAAGGACTAGAGTGACAACTCTTACTCTGAGCATTATCGCAATGCCTAGACACTTTGTGCGACAACAGGTTCCTAAGTCTAAACTTAGGGAAATAAAAATATTAATAAAGATAAGGATGAGAAGCTTCTAAGAGACGAGGACCAGTCTGTTTTAATCTTAGCCGTTGATTAGGGACTTAATCTCGGTTGTTGATTCATCAACAAGAAAAGTATAAGAGAAGACTTGAGAATCATTTGGAGATATACCAGCAAATACTCAGTATCTCAAGGAAATTCGATTCTCAAGGAAGAGGAGATCGATTTCAAAGGGAGTGATGGGTGGAGGAAGAGGAGGGCTTCAGCGGTAGGCAGTGATTAAGGAGGAGGTGACGCAAGGGCAATGGAAGACAACACAGAAAGAGAGACACGGTCTAGAGGAGAGACATAAAGCCTACGCAGGCTGACGCAGAGGGATGCAGAGCCATGCTGGGTTAATCAGAGTGATGCAGGGGTGACACAGAAGTGGGACCAAGGTCTCCAAAGTGTCAGATAGATGGTCTCAGAGGGAAAGTCGCAAGTGTTTGCTTTCAATTTCTCTATAAAATCATTCCTTGTAAAAGCAATTGTTGTTGAAGATTAATATAGCCCTCATCTGCTGCACTAGTTTTCTCGCATTGTGTTTTTTCAGGGACAATTGTCCAAAACTAACTGTGTCGAGATAATTGATTCTTATGCATGTATTTTTCTCTAGGTACTTGTGTGATAACTGTAGTAGAATTTATTTTAATATTTGCTGAAGGAATTCCGTAAATAGCTTATTGAGAATAATAAGTAGGTGAAATAAATCAGTTGTTGCAGTGATAGAATTTCAATTTAGAAATTTTCACACCAATCTCTACATCAAAGTAGAAAATGATGAACCTAGCATCGTTCTTTTATATGTAGATGATCTTCTATTAACTAGTAATGAAGAAAGAACTCAAGAGTGTAAAAAAATGTTGGCAATCGAATTCGATATGAAGGATCTAGTTCATGCATTATTATCTAGGACTAGAAGTATGGTGGAACCAAATGAAATCTTCCTGGGACAAGGAAATTATGTGATTGAGCTATTGAAAAGGTTTGATATGATGGAATGCAAACCCATGACAACTCCGATGATCACAAACTTGAAGATGTTAAGGAATTCAGAATCAAGTCCAGTGGATCCTACTAAGCACAGACACCTCACTGGCTCTCTAAAGTAAGCAAGGAACGGGTTTGGTTAAGGAAGATGTTATCTTATCTGTTTGCAGGACCGTTGGACCCTACCATAATACATTGTGATAATACTAGTTGTATAAGACTGTCTGAGGACCCACTATTTCATGGAAAGACGAAGCACATAAACAACAAGTACCACTACATTCAAAAGTTGGTACACGATGGTGTATTGAAGCTGGAGTATATCCCCACCGATGATCAAACTGCTGATATTTTGACAAAATATCTTCCCAATAAGAAGCTTGTGTATTTTAGAAACAAGCTTGGATTGGTTGACATCTCTTCCCTAGTTGAGAGGGAGAGATAGACACATCATTCTTGTCTTCATTTTGGAAGAAAGAATGGAGAATTGAGTAATCATCTGGCATCTGATACTCTTTGAGGATTTGATAGGGCATCCAAGATAAGAGTAGGCAAGAGGACCGATATTCTTTGAAGGTTGGGGACCCAAGATAAGAATAGTCCTAGAAGGTCATACTCGGTGAACACCTGGGTGGGTATGTACCTTGAGAGACAATGATGAAGATGTCTATAATCATTGGTCTTGCCAACATTGTGCTCTGATCTATTGAGAGATAGAGTTATTAATCAAGGCCTTGCTATGTGACAATGTTGGTTATAATGATGCTATACAGATGGATTACTAGTCTGACTCTTCTTATGAGATCTCTTCAGTATTGAGAATAGCCATGTACCATTTATGAATTACTCCATAGTTAAGAGAGAGTGTCGAAGAAAGTGTAACTAGGTTCAATCTTCATAAATATGAAATGTACTTTTGATTCTTGTATTTTGTAAAAGAAAGAAAAATGATTATTATTATTATTGAGCTTGGGTTTCTTGCCCAAGAAAATATTTTTATAGGTCAAGCACTAATTGAAAGTCCTTCTAGTGTTGTCCTAGGTCAAGAGGTCAAATAGGGACATTGTCATAATATAAAGACCCCATCGAGCATCTTGTAAATTGTAAAAAGAATTATTTTTGTATTTTACTGAGCCTTCCAAGACGAAATCAGCCTGCCAACCTGTCAAGTCGGCCTAGAAGTTGGAATTCGTACCACTCGAAGACCCCATCGGGCATCTTGTAAATTGTAAAAGGAATTATTTTTTGTATTTTACTGAGCCTTCCAAGACGAAGTCAACCTACCAGCCTATCAAGTCGGCCTAGAAGCTGGAATTCATACCCCTCAAAGACCTATATATATGAGACAATTCGACCTCACATGGACACATTCATTCCTCTCTCTCTTATGCGAAGAAAGAAGCAGAAAAGGGCAGCGAAGAAGGCAAAAGAAGGAGAAGAAGTGTTTTGGGTTCCTCTCTCTCTCTTTCTCTCCACACATGCGAAGAAGATGGCTGAAATCTTGTAGATTTTCGCTAGGTTTTCTGCTACCGAGCTAGGGTTTTGTTGTGGAGGTTCGATCTAGTAAAAAATAGTTGAAGGAAGGGCCAACAAATTTCCCTTCTAGATCCATAAGTCAAAGTAGGTCAAGCGAGGCAGCTGGACGCAAAGAAGAAGCAATTCTAGTCCACATATAAGAAGTAGCAGCTGCTATAGGGGGGGCGAAGTTGCAGATCTGCAGTTAGGGAGAAAAGTTGTGGTCGGAGGTCAAAGTAGTGTTGCCGGAAGAGATTATGCTGGGTTTGGAAAGCAATGAAGCAAGCATATTCTTGAGAAGCTGATCTTGATCTTGGAAGGGCATCAGTGTTGGTCAAAGGTCTTGATATTCATCAATAAAGAATCTATAGGAGAGATTGAAGGGTTTTCCTCTCAAGAGGAGAGGTTTTGCTCTAACTTGGAGCCTACATATTGTGTACTTGTATCTTGGTGATCTTGTTTTGGTAGTTGTTTGATGATTGAAGAACACACTATAATAAGAAGAAGAAGCAGAAGATAATCCTAATAAGTAAAAAGACATCACAAGCAGTTATCATAGTTAGAAGAATCATTAATGTCATCTTGTCTTAGATTCTTCAACACAACTTCCTCAACAACTTCAAATCATTAGATCCGGAGCATTCTAAATATATTGTGGACGTGCAGGTTATATTGTGGCATTTTAATGTCCTCTTTACAAGAGAACTTCCTTCATCAACAAACCTTTAATATGAGCAAGTAACAATCTTCAATGATCCAGACTTTCTTCGCAGAAGGGTCATCAGCAAATTTTGTTCACAAACAAAATACTTGGCAGACTTTAGATGATTGTTCTCGGCCTCTCCAAGTAGCTCGGCCTCCTCAAAATCACTGTAATAGTAACAATTTATCCTTTACAAGGACAACTCCAGCTCTAAAATGATTTCACATTCACAAGAGAATTTTGGTCTCCAAAACTAATGAAGAACTTATATTCTTCCAAGCCAAAGGAAATAAGCGTACAAAAACAAGATAAAATGTTAAATGATGAGGCTACAATGTTAAATGTGAAGTATATAAATTATCCTTGTATCTCTTTATCCATGCAAGCATCTTCTCCTTCAGAACATACCCTTCATTATCATCTTTTCAACAATCTCTGACATCTCAACTATCTCTATTTTATCATCACTGTTACAACTTATATTCTGTCTTGCCTTTTTTTATTTGAACTACCAGATACCAACCCTACAACAGAAACTTCAGATCAAGTTTCAACATCCAAATCTCATCAACACCTTGCCTCTAGTGACTTCCTCCAATTCAACATGCAATTTTACTAGACTATAGTCACAGATATGTTAAATTCTTTTATACCAGATCTGATTTACTTTACTTCAACAATTTATTAAAAAACCAGAAAATATTTATGAAAATGCTGATAAATAAAACACACTAGTGTATTAACTCAGAAATAAAATACAGCAGAAAAAAATGGAGAGACCAATCACACTATAACAGCAAATTTGTACCCAACATAATCTTCCTTCATATTATTGGAAAATTCTGGGTTAGACCCACAGATTATCAGAATACATAGAAAAATACAACTGCTGGGAACCTGGAAACTCGGCCCCACTGGGAAAATGGACCTCTGGAAATCAACTCTCCTGAAGAAACCTGGACCTAGAGAATTAGACCTGTCTCACAAGCAAATCGGTCCCCTTTCTTTTCACCTTGTATGGCCCCTGCAAACTTAAAGAATCGGCCTCTATAGATATTTCGACCTCCTCCACAATTCAGCCCTCCTCTTTAGCAAGTCGACCTCACGCTGTCCTTAACTTAGCCAACCTGAATCTCTTAAAATTCACTATTGCACTTCTCCTCACCTCTCTTCAATCTAGTCAAGCCTCTCACTCTAGAGAAAATCACTTCCTCCACAATTGTGCCTTCACCTCTCCCTCAGGCCTATTTTATAATTTCATGCCAAAATTCCTAACCCTAATCTCCAAATGATTAATGGCTAGGATTAAATCCTAAGCCTCACTTGAGATCAACAATTGAGATTATATCTAAGTCACTTAAATCATTTTATTATTTATCCTTGGAATTTTGGCCTAATAGTCCTCAATAATCAATTAAATTAATTATAAGACTTTTCCTAAGTAAAACTTAGGAAAGAAATCATAAAATCATTTATTCGACTAAGCAAGCACCTAAAGAGGAAAGAAATCATAAAATCAGTTATGCTAATACACCAAAGCCAATGTAGAAGACTCTCCGAGGCTACAAAATCAACAAGATCAATCAACCTGGGATCATAGATTCCAAGGATAGCATCCTTCAGTAGGTTTCCACAACAGAGTCATTCTTGAGTATGGGTAGATTCCTCCTATGATCCAGAGTGTATCACCATGTATTTATCTCAATTTACAATGATTACAACATATGTTCCATCCTAGGTTAGCTATCTAGACAAGAGGTGCCTAACGAATTAGCCTGCCAAAAGACTACGTCGAGATGGTTACATGATAATCAGCCTCGTAACAGGCTGATTCCCAATGTGGATAAAATAAGAGCTTTATGAGTCATATTCTCAACGTGTAGAAAGCGAAGCTCTAGTGATTCAAAGTTCAAGCCTACACTTTTACTAAGGGGCTATCTTTCTAATATCCACATCACAATAGGAATTGAAGCTTATCATCATAGATCAGTGTAGACTTTCAATGCTTGGATTAGCAATGTGTCTTCTTGGATGTTCTCTAGTGAATCGGTCTCAACTTCCATATCAAGGAGAACAGAATGTGCTATTGATGTCTCAACAACATTTACTGAACAAAGAAACTCTCTATTTTTTAAAGCACACCCACTGAACTTGGAATTGTCTCTGTACATTCAACCTTCAGAAGTTTGACAGCTTGGTTCATTTCCTGTTACTTAAAAGTCACAAGTAAAAACAAAAATGCCATCTTTGAGAATTTGAACTTAAGTTTAACTTGTCATCTGGCACATGTTAATCAGATAATATATGCATCGGTCTTCAATTCAAAAGAAGTCTGAACAAATGTTCCTACATAAGTTGAAATAAGAAAAATACCTCAATCTGATCATGGTCATATTGAACCAAAAATCGACACCTACAACCCCGTATATCATGTTGCTTTCTTTGAACATCCAATACATGGGCATCATAGTAAAGTGCTTGCTCTTTTCCTTCCTGAGAAAGCACAACAGGAAAAAGAAGTAAATAATAAATATCTTAAGTGTGAATGAAATGACGGCAGTCCTAGAAATATTGAAGAAAAGATACTTTAGAAATCCACACACATACTAGAATTAATGTGTAAATATAAAAAAATGAATCAAAGGTTTATACCAATGTTGTCACCTGAAAGCAGAGTATGAGGTCCCCAGGCAAAACTGCTATGCATTCAGAAACTTCACAGGGAAGAGAACGACGACGAACAGACCGTTTCACATTGACCCACTCGTCTTCTTCTGCTCCAAACCCTTCAAATCTAACTTGAACTTCCTGAAATACAAAAGAAGCATCATTTACCCTCTATACCATTAGAGCATAGCACTGTGGCTTGAAGCGTTAGTCCATTTTGGTCTTTTTGTATTTTTTCAACAATCCAAATTGCACTAATAATTGGGAGATTTTTTCTACTATAAAGTGTTGTTGATTTTTCAAGTGCAATAGATACAAGCACAAATTTCTGAAATACCGATAATTACTTATAATGATGAGATCTTCTTTTTAACAATTATGATTTATCATTAAGCAATTACGCTTCACGAATTCAACCATAAAAGCATAACGACGGTAGAGATCACAACGCACAAAGAGAACTCAAGATTTACCCTGGGAAAATCCACTTGGGGGAAAAACTCAGCAACCTTTTTCTTAGAAAAATTCTTCAGTTCAACGAGAGATACATCTAATGCAACTAGTCAACAATGATCAACAAGCTATGGTCCAACCTGGTCAAGCAGCCCTCTTGTCACGTCAAGTCAAGTCAAACTTTCTTCTCTACAACTTCAGCCCTCTCTGATCTGCCTAGGCCGAATTTCAGCCTCCCAGAAACTGCCCAGAATTCTGGCCTACCCAAAAAGTCACATGTGCAAGGTCGAGAGAGAGAGAGAGAGAGAGATGTTAAATTAAAATATGATTTCGTCCTTCTTGCCCTTTTTCGTCCTTCTTCTCCTTCACTTAGATGCCCAGAAACCGTCTTGTCTTGTGTGAGGTTGAATGGTGCCTTGTAGAGGAGGTCGAATTCTCTTTATATACTGTTGTGTCTCTTCACTGGAGCCGACTTGACTTGAGCGAGGGTGGACTTGACTAGTTTGGAGCCAAAAATTAAAAATTCAAATTTTGCAATTTTTCTCTTTTAAATCCAACACGAAGAACATGTCATATATTAATTCTTTCAAATGAAAATGACATGAAAAACAGATCTTACAATTACATTATATATTACAAGGGCTAAAATACAATTATGAAGACCGACCATAGCTACAAGAATTCAATAGTAAGCTCAAACTAAAATGATGGAAGCCAAGCTGAAAACTATATTTATGCAAATATTACTCAAAACAGGTATGCAATAACACACTTCAAGTAAACATATAAATTAGAAGTGAAATAATCAATAGAAAGATAAAAGATAAATAAATTGATAGATGAGAAGTGTATAATCCATAATTAATAGTAAATACATGTCATGGGGCACTGTGCAATTAGACTACAAGTGGGGCTGACCTTATAATAATAATTAAATGATAGTCTATCCTCCACTACCCCTAGTAACGAACATTTATGTTTGTTATATGTCCACCCCATTAAGGAGCTTTGTCCTCAAAGCAGAATTTAGTGAGACTGTTGGAAATAATGACAATGCCTACCCACAAGATGACTTCAGCTGACAAATTCTTTCATTGGATTTATGGTCGACAGAAAGTTCCCTGACTTTCTGTTCTTTCTCTGGGTTAACTTTCAGGGAATTCACAGTCTTCTAGCATTATTCCAGATGTTCTTGTACATTGCATCCTTCTATGCTAGTTTCTATGAAGTCTTCCATCTTAAGACATTCGCTCAGCTTTCCTTCAGGATACATCTTCATTGTCATCTCCCTCTAATTCAATGTTTGATATCTATACTTCCTTACCATTCTCAATGTTACAATGATATAACTCTGTATTTTGCCCTTCATTTTCTGGCTCGTGGCAGTTATCTACATTGTCTTGTTGTGGTCAAAAGTATTTAATCATTTTTTCTAGAGATAGTGAGAATCTTCTTTATTGACTGAGTGTTTACACCATGTTTATTGACTAAGGGAGTCCGTGTGGGCTTGTCATGGAGGGGTGTGGACACACTTTATAGCTACATCATCTTGGACCTATGTATACCTACATGAATTTAGTGTAGGTTGCTCCAAAGGGCTCAAGCCCACAATGTATTGTTGGCCTCCATTGCCTCTCTTACATAGAGGCAGGAGAGAGTCCATTCATAATCATCATTATAATGTGATTTTCTTTGTACTTAGCCTCTTGGTGGAAGTTGATAAGGTTCATGAGGAAACCCTAGGAAGAGTTATGAAGTCTTGAGATGACATCTTGGCTTGGAGCTTGATCCTTGTGGGATACTAAGGTTTGCTCTTGTAAAGAAAGACACCAATGAGGATCATGCTCTTCTATCTCTTCGCTTATACTCTCTCTCTCTCTCTCTCTCTCTCTCTCTCTCTCACTCTCACATGGAGTTGCTAAGGTTTCATGATCTTCTTGGAGCATCTTGAAGTTTAGGATTCAGTGATTTATGCATGTTGGAGCTCCTTGATTGAACTAGGGTTTTCCCTTGTTTTACTTAGTTACGGTTTTGGAGAGCTAGTTGATTGTACTAACCTTGGGATAAGGCCATGGTATGTAGTATGTGTTGAGCAAGTAGCTCAACAGATATTCTTCACTAGTTGGGTGCATTAGCTTGTGGAGAACATTAATCAGCCATATGGATGCTTGCTCAAGTGGAGTAAATGATTATTAAACTATTTCCTAAGTTCCAACTTAGAAAAAGTGCATTTGATATGTTATATTATTTTGTTGACTTATTGGACCAAAGTCTAAGGTTATGGAGATTAATAATTTAAGTAACCCAGATCTAATCTGAGCCATTGATCTCAAGTGATGAGATGAAGGATGATCTCAACCCTCCATCTCATTGGAGCAATAGGGTTTCATTTGGAGGCTAAAGGGAGTTTGATATAAGTCATATCCATGAGGTGAAGACACATTACTAAGACAAGGAAAATTGGGTAGATCGATTTGTTGAGAGAGAGAGAGCAACTTGTTGGTGGAAGACAAAAGAATTTACCAAGAAAATTATCAATAGCCAAGCCAAGTGAAACAGGGTCAAGTTCATCGAGTGGCACAGGCCACACGAGTAGTGACACGGGTTGCACAAGCTGAGTGACGCAAGTCATGTGAGTTGGTTGACGCAGACTACACGAGTTGGGTGACACAAACCACGCGTAGGTTAACACAAGCCACGCATAGGGTAAAATTTGTGTTGGGTTTGGTGAGGTTGTACAGCTAGGTATTTGCTATGGGAATTTCTCTACTGGAGCTTTGTAATTTTTTGTAAGAAAATTCCATATCTTCCTAAGCCAATAAGAACAAACTTGTTGATGGTTTTTCCCTTTATGGGTTTCCACAATAAAATTGTGTCAATTGAATGATTATTGTTCCTATTTTTTTGTTGTGCATTATATTTGTTAAAGAGCCCAATAATGGTTAGTTTACAATTCATAATTTACTAGAAGCTACAATTTATTTCTGGGTATGAAAGTTGTTGGGAACTAATTCTTGTGTTGGGATTAGGAAATTTACATGGTATCAAAGCGGCCTTGAAGAGCAGGGAACAGATTTAACACAATGTTCAAAGGCCAACTTGTGGTTGTGCAATGCAGTGATCTAGGGTTAGCACAAAGGTTGAGCGAACCAAAGATTTTTCAATCATGGCCACAAGGTTGCTCTTTGAGGACAGGCTAGAGGGTGCCTTGAACTTCACAATTTGGAGAGAGCAAATTGCTCCTGTGTTGGAGGAGAACAAGATCTAGGATTTCCAGGTGCAACATCCCCAAGTTAGTCTGACACAACTTGTCATGTACAAGAAACAGGATGTGAAGGCTAGGTGCATCATCTTGGATGGGGTGAAGGACCACATAATCCCTCATCTTTCCGAGAAGAAGTTTGTTAGAGAAAGGTGGGGGTCTCTCGCAAATCTCTATTAGAGCGATAACCAGAACAAAAAGATAGTATTCCCAGAGAAATTAAGGAGCACCCAAGATGGCCAGGGAAAAAGGAGTGGCCTCATACATTATTGACATTACTCAAATACAGGATGAGCCTACAACAGTGGGGGAGATTGTACAAGACCTAGAAGTGGTGCGCATAGAATTGAACGGATTCAAGAAGCAATGGGATGTTTTTGTGAAGGGGATTGTGGCGAGGGAGCATCCCCCTAACTGGGAGAGGTTATGGGAAGGCTTTATCAAAAAAGAAGCAAGAGTGGGACCTCAGCAGAGTGGTGCATCCAAGAATGAGGATGAGGAGAACCTAGCACTTGCAAGCAAAGGCAAGAGAAAGCCCAAGAAGAAGGGCTCCAGCAATAGTGGGATGGCCTCCAAGGGAAAGAAGGACATGGACTTCAGTAAACTGAATTTTTTGTCTTTCATACGATGGGGCATTTTGCAAGTCAATGTCCCAACAAGAAGAAGAAGAACAAGTCACAAGTGGTGGCCTCAACAGAGATTGAAGAATCTTTTACCAAATTTGAGGAAGAATTCAGCCTCATTGCATGTCTATCGAGCTTAGTGACCACAAGGGTGTGGTACATAGATCGTGGCACCTCATACCATATGATAGGGTTGGGTGAGTTCTTTCATAGGTTGTTGGAGGACATTGATCAGCACAACGAGATGGGAAATGATCCTAAGTACAAGGCAGCAAACCATGGTATTGTCATGTTTTAGAGGCATTCTGGAAAACCCCTCAAAATGACAAAGGTGCTCTGTGTTCTAGGTTTAACCAAGAACCTCTTGTCAGTATCAGCCCTCGGAGGATAGAGGGTATGTGGTGACCTTCTATGATGCGAAAGTATACATCTGACCAAAGGGTGTGAAGGGAAACTACAAAAACGTGATTCGTGTGCACAAGGGCAAGTTGTGTAGATTGCAGTTTGAGCCAGCAAGAGCATTGGTGAGCACAAGTTGTGACTTGGGGGAGTTATAGCACAAGACGACGATGCATCTTCATCATGGAGTGCTTAATGTGCTCAAGCATACGGTGACAGGGCCACCAAAGTTTAGCATAGAGAGGCATGACCCATGTAAAGGTTTCCCTATGGAAAAATATGCCAAGACTATTTTCCCTCTTAGTGACAACAGATCCAAGGTTGTGTTGGATCTTATACATTTAAACATATGTGGGCCTATGTCTTATGTATCCTTCAATGGATACAATTATTATGTCACATTTATTGATGATTACAACAAGAAGACCTAGATTTATTTCCTCAAAACCAAAGATGAGGTCATTGGCAAATTCCAAGAGTTCAAAGTTCTTATGGAGAATCATATGAGGAGAAAGATTTAGGTGTTGCCATCAAAAAATGGGGAGGAGTACATCGCAAATGCCTTCATTAAGTTTTGTGCAAGTGCGGGGATCAAAAAGGAGTTGATTGTTCCGTATAATCCTCAATAGAACAGAGTCGTGAAGAGGAAGAACAGGGCTATAGTTGGGGTTGTGAATGCTATGTTGCATTATCAGTGGTTACCCATGTTTTTGTGGTATGAGGATTGCAATACCACATTGTATATTCAGAACAGGAGTTCCCGCAAGGTTTTGGGGAGGATCACTCCCGAGGAGGCATACATAGCAAACAAAGCAGATGTGGGACATTTTAGAATATTCAGGTGTCTAGTGTATTGTCACATTCCTTAAGAAGAGAACGAAGTTGGAACCAACTACAAAGAAGGGGATTTTCGTTGGACATAGCAAGACTTTCGAAGCCAACCATGAACATACCAGAACTCAAGAAGACAGTGCTGCATAGGGATTTATGGTTTGAGGAGGAGAGGGATTTCAAGAAGTCCACTCATGATGGTGATCCAGCATATGGAGGAGGCCAAGACTCGCAGGGACAAAAGGAGAAGCAAAGACAGGATCCAAATCCACAAGTACAAGGTACAAGCACAAGTACAGGTATTGTAACTAGTACACAAGCTATACAGGAGGTATGAGGAGGAGCATGGAGACCTTGTTCCGTAGGTTAAGTCTTCCACATCAAGCAAGGGGTGGCCTAGGTGGGCCATGCAGACCCTGAGAGATGCTAGGCAAGTGGGGCCTCCTAATAGGCCTACCAAGGAGAGCAAGCCACTGGAAATATACACTAGCTACATTGCACTCATGACAGAGTTGATAGATGAAGAGCCTTCCACTTGTCAAGAGGTTTCTCATCAGCAAGTTTGGCGAAATGCCACGGTGGAGGAATATGCCTCCATCATGAAGAATGATGTTTGAGAGGTAGTGCCACAACCAGAGGGAAAGAGGGTGGTTGGATCACAATGGATCTACAAGATTAAACACACAACTGATGGGAGAGTGGAGAAGTTCAAGGCAAACTTCATGGCTAAGGGGTTTTGTTACGAACAAAGTTTGTTTATGCTATGATACCAAATGTTACGAACAAAGTTTGTGCTCACAAGTTAAATACTCTAGAACACTTGGAACATGAAGATGTCCATTAAGGATATATATATATATATATATATATATGAATGAGAATATGATGATGAGATTGTTACAAATGAGGGCCCGCTTATAACCTAGGTAAGTGCCCCTTCATGAATGGTCATGTCCTTAGTGATATGCCTCTTCTATAGTAATCACTAATTAATAATTATTATAATTGTTATTATTATTTATATTTACATTATTTTTATATATATTATATTCATAACATTGCTTTCCTCTTCAAAAATATTTGTCCTCAAAGCTTATTGCTAATAAGATGTGTCATCTTGTTTCTTGTCTTGTAATCTATTTGCATTTTTCAAAATTCTTCGAGTCATCATCTTCGATAATACATTATGATAGGATCCTCTAAGTGATAAACAAAATTGTCGAACTCAGAAGGACTCTAACCATCCTAAATCAAACTTCTATGGAATCTTGGGCTACCGAAAACATGAGAAGGATTCTTATCACAGGACTGGATTATGGTGGCATCAATATTCTTTGGAACTATGTTACTTGGGAGCGGGAGCGGAAGCGGGGAGCGGGAGCGGAAGCGGGAGCGGGAGCGACCATTTTCAGAAGCTCCCGATTTGGGAGCAAATCCGGGAGCGATTTTTTAAAAATATATATAT
>APFE030282632.1:38793-152778 GCA_000404065.3 Pinus taeda
TCTTGTAAGCTAAGTTTAACCATTACAAGAAGTAATATCTTAGATATTTCTAAGTCCTAACTTCTAACTGTTAACATGATATGAAATGTTATAAATTTATAAAATGAAACATGAATAATGAAATGAAATGAAACAACTTTAGTATTTCACGAAGCATCATATTCATAATTCACAATCATTACCAATGAGTTATAATTGCCAAGGCCCAACTTCAAACTTCAAATTTTCATTGTCACAGTGATATATTGTTTACAAAAAATATCATTATGATATGAAAGAGGCAAGAGTCAAGAGTCAAGGACTCAAAACTCAACAGTTATGAAAACTAAAGTCCAATAGAAACTAAAAAAGACAAGTAAACTGTAAATGATAAATCTACATGTGGCCCTTGCCACGAGAGTCTTCCCCATAAGGAGGTCGTGGTGGTCTTCTCGGAGTCTCCCGCACAGAACGACGACCAGAACTAGAACCTCCACGTGAGGGTGTAGATGAAGGTGGCGGCAGCAAAGGAACAAGACTCGGACCTCGAGCACTGCTACTGGATGGTGGAGGTGGAGGTGGAGGTGGCATGGAAGCATCATCTTCATCCCTTACAAGTTCCTCTTCCAGTTCTTCAATATGTACAATGCCATCCTCCAAATTGTCATCCTCTGGGTGATTGTCCCAAATTCTATATGTGGGATCCTCATTAGCCCGATCACAGTAATGACTCAACAACCTCAAGTTGTAGTGCACATAAACCAAGCTTTCTGCTCGGTTTTCATTGAGTCTGTTCCTTTTCACATTGTGTATGTAGCTGTAGGTGCTCCAACACCTCTCTGCAAAAGAAGTATTTACAACCTGTGAAAGAACTTTTTTGCCAATTTTGGCAAAAGTCCCTGCCCGCCATATGTTTCCCACCATGTGAGAGTATCAAATCTATCTCTATCGTCCATTGCATGGAAGTTACCATACAAACCAGTGCCATTGAAGTATTTGCCTATTTCAAGGCGCACAACTGCACATTCCTCCCTGTCAGGTACCAATTTTTTTAATGCTTTCAGATATCCTCTAGTTACCTCTGGATCTAAATGGGGTTTGGTCCTAACCCCACCCCCTGCTGCAGGTTGGCCCAACCAAGACGTAGAGTAGTATTTTGGCGTAAGGATATACGCCAAGAAATGTAGTGGAAGATTAAGTCTATTCCACCGTTCACACACACAATCATGAATCAGTTTGTACAAGTTGGGATCTCTGTTATGAACAACATCTTTTATTTGCCCCAACATGGTGTCCATCTGCTCATACACCTCGCCAATCACTGGTTTGCCTGTATCTGCAAACCGAATCATGTGATAAATGGGCTTGGTGAAATCCAAAACTTGCCTCACACTTGTCCAAAATTGGCCATCAAGAGCGGCCTCCTCCACCATTTCAAAACCTCCCCTGTCAGCTGCATTTGTAGCCCTTTCCTTCAATACCTGCCAATGTGGACTTGATACCATGCTAGCCATTGACTCTCTTACCTTCAAAAGGCGCTTGAAGGTGAGGTAATAGCTACCAAATCTCGTCTTCGCAATTTTCAACAACTCCAATCTCGAGTGACTGCGGAAAAGAACACGGGTATTGCTATGATTTGTAATAATTTTTATCATTTTTTTGCCTTTTTTGTACAAATCACCAATCCATTGGTACTGTTCATTTTTGTTCTTGACAATATCATGCAACAGAAAGTTCAATGTGTGAACCAAACATCCAGACCAAAATATATTGGGGTATTTGTCCTCAATAATTGCTCCCGCTGCCCTACAATTAGCAGCATTATCAGTGATGACTTGGATGACATTGTATGGCCCAATACAGTCAATTGTTTCAAGTAATGCTTCTGCAATGTTGATGGCGGTCTTGAACTTGTCTGAGTAATCATGTGCAGTTAGAAATATTGGACCATTAACAGACACAGCAAGAACACTTATCAATGGCTTGCCTTTTACATTTGTCCATCCATCAGATACAATGGACACCCCATGCTCAGTCCAAGCACTTGTCATTCTATTCAATGAATGTGATATTTTTGCTTTTTCATTATCAAGGCCAACGGTTCTTGCCTTGTCATACCCAGGGCTCTTGTATCCTTTAGCGGCATCATTTATGGCCGAAACCATTTCGTGCCAATAAGGTGAGCGAAGAACGTTGAATGGTATCCCACATGCATAGAGAAACCTGTAAACCTTTGAATCCACATCATTCCTACACCCCTCATCAAGGAAATCTGATATGGTTCTACGCCTTAAAGATGATGACCCTGAGCCTCCAAATCCACTACCTTGGGAGGATGCTGAAGGAGTTCTTTGTGATTGTGAGCCCTCAAAGAAACCCCTTGATCTTTTTGATTGGTATTGGGCTTCTTCCTCCTCCCTTATGTATTTGGCTCTATCCGCTGTTGACACCGCTGCACAAGTTTTGATTCCTATTTGTTTCTCTCCATCCCATGGCCTTTTCCCACAGAGGTGTCTTCTAGCACGGGTGTATGAACCTGTGTAATCAGTGTTGCAATGGGGGCAATGAAATTTAGTGGTTCCACCCCCTCTCCCTGTTTCAGCCCTTTGAACATATTTCCACAATGGGGTTTGGTCTTGTTTAGTCTTTTGACTCGTGCCCTGTTCACCCTCCTCCAGCTCCTCCTCACCGGGGTTTTCACCCATTTCACTTCCTCCAGCTTCTTCATCCCCCTCTACAGTTTGGCCCCTCCGTTTCCTACCCTCCAGCACCATAATAACCATAAAAGGGACCAGGAAGAGGAAAATGCCCAGAAATATGGTGAGGTCCATGGTGTTTGATGTTTGTAGGGACAATCTGCAAATTAATTTCATTTATTGGCATTATTAACTTAATTTATTAATTTAATTGCAATTCATCATTTTAATACTCAATAAACTAAATTAAATTCCTAAATTACTACCTAACTAAATTAAACTAGCTAGATTAAACTTACTTACCTCTGCAGGCTCGCTCCTCGCTCCTTCCTCCTCGCTCCTCGCTCTTCCTTGTTCCAAACTCAAGCTCTTCAAGCTCTTCCAATTCTTCAAACATGAACAATGAAATGTTTTTTGGCCCTATGGCCCTTTTAAAACAAAGAAAATTTTTAAAAATTTTTATTTTTTTCGGGTCCGCGGAATTTTTTTCCGCCGACCCGCTCCCGGCCGGCTCAAAATCGCTCCCGGAGCGATTTTTTAAAGCCCGGGAGCGATCTTTAAAAATCGCTCCGGGAGCGACGGAGCTGCCGCTCCCTAAGACGCTCCCAAAATCGGCAGGGAGCGCATAATTTCAGGTAGGGAGCGCGCTCCCGAAAATCGCTCCTGTCCGGGAGCGATTTAGGGAGCGCGCTCCCGAGCCGCTCCCGCCCGGAGCGCGCTTCGGGAGCGGGTTCGAAGGGGGGGGGGCGCTCCCCCGCAACTATGCACGAGAATGTTGGACTAGGATTACAACTGCGAGAACACCTACTTCTCGGGTGAAATTCATCGGATTTTAAGGATATGGAAGGTAAGCCAAATCCCACACTCCTTAATGCCTTTATTATGTTGGATTCATTCGTGAAATGACTTGATCTTGCTCCTCTGATTAGAGATTCAAGAATGGTAACTACATACTTCATTTTTCGACGCCCTTACCACCGTTGGTTCGTTCCTCCTCTGTCGCGCCAGGAAAATCGAACTTCTTGAGACTAGAAGTTCCCTAGTAAAATTTTCCCGCAGTGTGTGCTCTTCTTCCACCTGACGCTAGCTCTGCCCTAGCAAACTGTTGCAAAAGCTACTGCATCCAGCTAGGGATTTGTTTGTGCTAAAATACTCGGTTGCTCCTTCTACCTCAGGAATCCCTCGAATCTCCTGAAGAAACTGGACCTCTTGGCAAAGTGACTTTGCTACCCTTTGGGGTTTCGATTTGCTTCGCACACTGAACAACGAAACCCCCTATTTCTTCACTACTGAGCTCTCTGGCTGATCATCTGCTCTCTGATACCATGTGAAAATTCTGAAACTCGAAATCCTATTGCAACAACTGGAAATTATTCACCTAATTGTTGTTTTTAGTTAACAATTTATTTATTGTTTCCTACAACAAATACTGGATAACTCACATTGTAACCTAGACAAATAAAACGGTGGAAGAAATGCTAGCACACATACACGAATTTACACAGTTATTTTTGGACAAATGTCCCCGAAAGAACCCCAACTTGGGAAAATCGGTGTAGTAGATGAGTGTTTTAATATTAAGCAACAATGAAATAATCTGAGTACAACTAGGTGCCGTAACTGGCAATCCTACAGAGAAATACTGGCAAGAAAAATCTAGTGAGGAAATCTCCTCACTCCATAGGCAAATCTGAGCTTTGACCTCAGCGCAAATTGAACTGTTCTAACTTGCTTTGCGTAGCTACTGTGTCACCCTAGCGTAGTCACCTCTTCACTCAGCTTGAACCAACTTCTCCTCAAGCTGTCTGGTCTGTTGCTATGTGGGAAAATGTCTCTCCTGGCCTTCAAAACCTCTGCCCGCCTTCTGACTCTGAAACTTTTCTTTTCCCCAACAGATTCGAAATTGCCTCTAGAGGCTATTGCACTGCTCTGCGTCAGCGTCACTATGGCTCACTTGCCTCTCTACAAATGCATTCACCGAAACTGGAATCCTTCCTCTAGCTTGACTGTCCCTGCCCCTCTCTCACTACTTCGATCTCATTTGCTCTCTCTCTAACAACTGACTGCTGCTACTTTGGAAATCGATCTGCTCATGAAATCAGACTTCTAGTTTTTTTCCTCCAATTGCCCTTTGACTTCTTATAATCCTCTGTTGGGACTCCAACAACCAAGATTAGATCATAATCGATGGATAGGATAAACTTGAAGTCGATCTATGTGAGTTTCTAGAACATTCACACGTTGACTTAATTAATTATGATTAATTAGCGATATTCCCTAAGTTTAGACTTAGGAAATATTTAAAAATTGGCTAATAATCTAATTAATCCATTTGTATGTGGAATTTCCAGAAACGATTTCTAGGTTTTGGAGATCTCCTGTATTCTAGCCTCTTCACAAAATTTCGTGGCTAGAACACATCCGATGCTACAAAAACTAACAAACAGCCCAATCATGCTCAAGAAACTCCACTTGCATTTCAACAAGAACCCAAAGAGTCATATGCTTCAATTCTTAAAAGAAATCTAGCACAACCCACTATTATACTTAAGGAACCACCTCTTGTGAGAACCAGGGCTGTACCAAATTCTGCTCAACATTCTTCAATTGTTTCCATTTCTACTTCACCAAATTCTCCTCCCATCAATATGCTAGCTAACGACTTTGTAGATGGAAGCGAGTGCTCTATTTTTATCAACAACTTGCTTGCAATTGTTATCCCTTCCCAACTTGAGGAAGAGATCGAAGAAACTCAAGATACTCATCTGCTAAGCAATGCAACTGACATGCCCCAAAATGAAGCACTGGATTCATCAGAACAATTTTTCAATTCAACTGATAGTGGTTTTTTGGAAGTTCATTATGTTGAATCCTTGGTTTCATCATCATCATCGGTAGCAAATGAGGTATCAAACTAAAACTGTGGTATAACAAACCCTGTGGTGGTCTCAACTACTGATGACATCAAACACTCAATATATGCACAATTGTTTCAACTCAGTCAGTGCCAGTTGTTGATACCGTTTCATCATGTGCTTTTGTTTTTGCTCCAAAACTAGGATGAAAAGCATCTTGCTATGAAACTTCCAAAGATGATTATGTTAAAGCAATCAGGTTCTTATTTTCAGTAAGTTTCCTTGAAGAAGTAATTACAAAAGAACCTGTAGTGCATATTAAGCCAACACATAAGGCTGTTCAATCCCCTAGGACTCATGCTAAAAATGAGAATACATCTTTGGCCAAATATAAATATGACATAATATTAGGGAGAAGAGGATTTGCTAAGGTACTCTGTGCCAAGAACCTGAAAATCGATGAGACGATGGCCATTAATGTCATCAACAAAGAAAACGTATATTTTGTAATAGAGTATGCTAACAACGAAACCCTTTTGAACAAAATAAAGTTCATTGTAATCGACCGGGAGCATATATCAAGGAGATATTTCGAGCAGTTGATCAACGCTATAGACTTCTGCTAGAGGAAGGGAATTTACCATAAATATATCAAGACTGAAAATCTTTTATTAGATGATAAGGGAACCCACAAGGTAGCATATTTCAGGTTGAGCGTTACTCATGAGTAAGTTGGGAAGGATGGCATGTTTCACATACTATGTGGCACCTTTGGGTTCAACGAACTCGAGGTTTTAAAGCAGGCGGGTTACGATGCTCACATGTCAGACACATGTTCGTGCAAAGTAATTTTTTATGAGCTTAGGTCTAGGTATCTATTGTTCGATCATGACAGTTTGCTTGCCTTGTACGCGAGAATGTTGGACAAGGATTACAATTGCGAGAACACCTACTTCTCGGGTGAAATTCATTTGGATTTTAAGGATATGGAAGGTAAGCCAGATCCCACGCTCCTTAATGCCTTTGTTATGTTGGATTCATTTGTGAAAGGACTTGATCTTGCTCCTCTGATTAGAGATTCAAGAATGGTACTGCATACTTCATTTCCCAATGCCCTTACCACTGCTGGTTAGTTCCTCCTCGTCTGTTGCGCCACCTTAGCCGCTGGTTCGTTAGTTTCCCTATCGTCAAAGTCCGTTGCAACTTGTGCTCCATTGCCGAGTCTTTCCACCACCGATTGTGCCCGTCTAGCGCACTTGTGACCTAGAGTTCCCTGACCGTCCCATCCAAACAACGGTCCGACAACGTGCTAGCCACGTTAAATGCCGCTAGCAAACATTTGATTCCCGACATGCCTTTCTGTCCTGACATTTCATTCCTCATAGTCTTGACGTCTAGTTACCCCAAGTCCCCATTATTCTGTGTACACAATAGTCAACCATCATGTTTTTCCCTTCCTCACGCCGCTTCAATTCATTCAGGTCAATTCGTATATGGATAACACAATTATATGAATCATATAATAGTTATAATACTAGTCACCAATTATAATTAATATAGTTATAATTAATAATTATAATTGTCATGCAATAATTAAAAATAATTTAATTAAAATTTCTTTTTAAAGAAAATATATTTAAAAAAATTAAAAGAAAAGAGGAAAAAAAAGGATACAAGAGAGAGAGAATATTAAAATAAATATATAAAAAAGAATTTATTATTATTATAAAAAATGATTGAAGGAGAAATGGAAAAACCCTGATCCCATGATAGTATTTCTAATGAATCACAACAGGCCGAAATGACGTAGATTGAATGAAGAAATTAATAGCGGATTAAGCTTTGAGGACAAAACTTTTCGAAGAAAGGGGCAATGATACGAATATAATTTAAATAAAAATACAATAATTAAAAATAAATAAAAATAATAAAAATCATAGTAGTGGTTATTAAATAGTCATTAGTTAAATAGAAAGGCATGTCTATAAAAGATGACCATTCATGAAAGGGCACTTGCCTAAGTATATAAGCAGACCCTCATTGTAACATTCAACCACATTTGTACATTCATCTTATTAATAAAAATATTATTTACAAATACATTTGTGTATTTTACATTTCAAGCACAACAAGCTATAAGTTTTGTCGCTTCAACCATCGAGGCCGAATACATTTTAACGAGTATGGCTTGTTGTGAAGCTATATGTTTGAGGAAGCTCTTCAGTGAGATGTTTGTGATCTATTGCGAGAACCGAAATGGGATTCACCTTTCCAAGAATCCCGTGTTACATGACCGCGCCAAGCATATTGATATCAGGTACCACTTTATCCAAGATATGGTGCAACGGGGAGCAATAAGGCTCCAACACATCAGGACGAATGAGTAGGTTGCAGACATCCTCACGAAGCCCTTGGGGAAGGTTAAATTCTTAGCCTTCCGAGAGAGACTTGGAGTCGTGTAAGGACCCTCCCACGAGGGTCCCGTTTGAGTTATACATTAAGCTCTGGGAGTTCTTGGGGGCTTGGGGTAATTCTTGGAGCTATGAGAGACCATAGGATGAGTGGTTCGCCTTCCCCTATAGGTGCGCTATGTACAGGGTGAGTGGTTTACCTTCCCCTGTGATACCACATGATGGTTGACATGTGTGTAGGGCGAGGGGTTAACCTTACCCTACGATTGATGACATGTGAGTAGGGTGAGTGGTTCATCTTGACCTATGACTAATGATATATGCATAGAATGAGGGGTTCACCTTCTCCTATGGCATATGAGCAAGATGAGTGATTCACCTTTTCCTGCGGGTGCCCCAGCGTACATCTTACCCATGTAGTCTGGGACTCATGGGAAGTACCTCTCGTCTGGCCAATGAGTTGGGAAAAGAGGATAGGGACCATAGCACTATAGATGGACACATCATGTACTGTCGTACTCCGTATGTGTAGGATGCATGGTGTTCAACAACTTGATCTGAGATCAAGTCTGATTGGGGTTCCAACCTTGGACTGACTTTTGTCAGTGGAGAGTGGTAAGGTCTTGTGACTCACTCTCGATCGATTCTTCTTCATTATCTATATCAATGTTTAGTAGAGTAGAGATGAGATGCTGAGATGGCATATGATGACAAGATGGCATGATGATGGATGGATTGGTAGGTGGAAGTCTCCCTAGTTGAGAGGGAGTGTTAAAATTAGAAACTAGGGCCAAATTACTCTTTGGACTACTCATTTGATGGAGATGATGATTGCATTGAATTCCTCTTTTTGAGAGGACCAAAATGGACCTAAAGATCATCGAATTTGGACAAGCATAAATGTGTTTTTGAATTTATGCCCACACTTGCTTATGAAGCCCAATGGACGTGTCAATTGAGCCCCAACGTCTTGTATAAATATAAGATTTGGCATCATCTCATGAACACAATCTTCTCTCTCCTTCTCTGATTCGTTTGTACAACTTATGACCACTCAAAATTAGCAAGGGACCTAAAGGGGACTCCTAAAGGGTCACCTCAACTAGGGCTCCCTTCTATTTACGAACTTTCACCGATAGGAGGAGACCCGATATGATAAGGATCACAGAGATGAATAGATCAAAGATAGGATGAAGGGTGATCCTAGAAGCCTATTGACAAGAGAGGTTGAAGATTGTGGCTTGCTTGTCTTGGATGACAAGATGGAAGGCTATCTAGGAAGGGCTTGGGGAGAATTTCAAGGGTTAGGTTTAGAGTATGTGTCTTATAAAGGAGATCCCTATGCCCTAGAATTCTTGTGGAAACTTGGGTTCTAGGTGATCTTTGAAGAATTGGCCTTGATAGTACATGGGACCAAATGGATTTGAGGTTAGGTCAAGAGGATAGGATTTAGCAACCAATGATACACTTGACCTAATTAGGGAGCTGAAAGGGATCAATGAATGAATTTTCATTAAAAGGCAATGCAAGGATCCTAGTGAGGATTCTAGCCTAAGGGAAACTAAGGGCAAGAATTGGTCTTCGAGCTAGGGCTTGCAATATCTCAAGATCCCACTATCGGAATCTCATGAAATTTGGAGGGCTTCTTGAGGACACAACAACGCAGTTATGGACCAAAAATTGAAGTATTTGGATCTCTAGATTGTGAGATAGTTGATGCCCTAGGTGACCTATGTAGGCTAGGCCTAGGAAAAGAGGGGACGCTGAAAGAAATAATCTTTAAAGTGATCTCTAGAGGACTTGTGGTTTGTCCTTTGGAAGGGATGGAGTCATGGAAGATTTAGAATTTGGATTGATTTCCACTTGTCAAGGAGGCCTAAAAGACAACTTCGTTGGGCATTAGGGCTTAATGGAAGTAGCTTCAAGGTCATTTATACTTCGTTCAACAATATTTGGTGACTTGTTAAGACAAGGATGTCTCTAGGAACATTCATTCATTCAAACATGGCCCAATCATGTACAACACTATTTAGAGATTGAATTTCCACATATTCGGTCCAAGAAAAGCAACAAATTAACCCATTATCATGAATGCAACAAAACAAAGAATCAAAATAGCATTAACATAGTACTTACATGTAAGAAGAATATATCCAATCACCAAGATATGCCAATCATAGAAGCTCCAAGACAAAGAAGAATAAGCAAACATTGAAATTCATCCAAAAAGTCTCATTTTCAAAAGATGATGATGAGAAAATGAACTCATCTCACTTGTATTTATACACTAATGAGGAGTGTGAATTAGTCTCCTTGACCTACATAAGCCCCCCCAAAAAAATGTGCTAATAATCTAACTTTTGGTGATAAGCCCACCAAACTAGCTCACAAATGAAAGAATAAACCTCTTAAGAGGTTAAATAATAATCTATGCATGTCGTAGGGCCCTCTAAGAGGCCTAATAAGGTCCATGGGTGCCATTATGAAGAGTAGAACCCTCAAAAGTGATGGACAAGGGGTTGGCCCCTTGTTCTCCAAACAATAAACTTGTGGTGCTTCCAATAGGTTTGGGTGCACAATAATAACCTCATGGGTCTCCAAATGAGTCAAAGATGCATGTAGATTATCCGCAAGGGCTCTAATGATGGTGTAGGGGATGCCATATCGTCCTGCAAGTCCTAGGTTAGCTATTAAGTGCATGGGCATCTGTGGTGCCGGTTGGGCATAGGTAAATCTGGTGCATCTTCCTCGTCCAATGGGAGTATCTTGAGCATTTATGACCATCCTCGGGGATCCATGGAGTGTTGTCTACTACTGTGGAGACCCATGGCTCTCAAGAGAGACATTACATGTGCCAATGTAGCCCTCTGGAGGATTAGGATCCCGTATAGGGAGACCAAACCGAAGATGGAGACCATCTGCAATCCTGCATAAGATCCAATATGTCTCCTGGCCTTCCAATACAACAAGTCATTAGAGAAATCGAGTAAATGAGCTTACCAACCACGGACCACAGGTGGGGACTTCATAATGGCTTGCCCTTCCATAATGGGCTTTGAGATGTCCAAATGTCTCCTAAACTCTAAATGGGGTTAACCAAGTATCCTATTAGTTGGGTTCCACTTCTAAAGGGGATAATATATACAGGGTACATCCTTCAAAAGGGTGGTGGCATGTGACAAATAGGTGAATGAAGTAGGGGATGAGAAGGGACAACCTGGGCCACATGCTGGGTTACAAGGGTAGCTAATGAAAGGGAGGTCGACACCTGGGTTTATAATGTATAAGAGGGAGCAATCGTGGTACATGAGGTGCCTCGACTTTGATTTTTCCACCCTTCTTTATATGCCTATTGCCTTTTTATGATTTTCTTTGATTAACTGCTCGGGGCTCAAGGGGTAAGAGCATGATGCATAAGATATAACCGTGAATACCCCCTTTTAAGGTAGAGCAGTTTAGTGCCCACTAGGGGTTGGGACAATCATGGGTTCCTATATGATGAAGGAGAATCATAGAACCTGTAGGAACTAGGGCGATGGCCATGATGATGGGGTAGGGCTCATGTATTGGCTTTTTCCCACGTGCTAAATGTGTTTGTCTTGCCCATCTTTTGCATTTTGTGGTACATTTTCCTGTTGAATGTGGCCAAAGATGCTTTTGTCTTTCTTTTTAGCTTCATCAACCTCCGAGGCATCATTCCAGGCCTGACCCAAGGTGTGGGTGAGGGGAAGGGGCGAGCTAACCCTATGCAGACCCAGTGGAGGAATGTGGACCCAAGTGGGAGAAATGATGAATGGGGTGATAATGAGTGAAAGAGGGTAATATAAGCGGATAAGGGAGCGAGACCAAGCAACTAAAATCAGGGTTTGGCGTGAAATACCATCCCTAATGCCAAATGGTCTGTAAAAGTGATTCCTGCGGGACTAGAATGCAAGGTTAATATCTAAAAAGGGGTCTAGGGGACAAGGGCACAAACTGTACGCCTTCTTTCGACCGAATCCCCCCATTAATCAATGCCTTGAAGTGTCCATGATAAGGAAACAACAATACTCAATTACCAAATGACAAGGCATACCTTTAGGTTCGGGAGGCCCACTTGCAAACATATGATCATGGAAGATGGGCGAGGGACCACATGGCTATCTCATGTGGTGAGGAAATGGCACATTGAGGCTGCAAGGGGTTGCCGGCTGAGGACTATCTTGGATTTTTTTTCTCTCTTAGGGATATCACCCACAAAATGGTGGGTAACACAACTTATTGGAGATATCTTTATTCTGACACGTGTGGCAAGAAGGACGAATTTTTGGAGAGATTGTAGGGCCGAAATTTCAAATTACTGTTGCAGGCTTGAGCAGCATTGACCATGCACTTTGATCAACAATATCAATGTGATTTTTGTGTCAAAATTTCGGTTTTGGAGAGATGCATCTGCTGGCACAAAACTGAGATATTTACAAAGCATATTAATCGAGGCTGACCGCAAGGTTGACTAGAAAATTGAGTGCAGACTTTTAGTTCAAAATTTGACCAAGTTTGACCATTGTTTTCATGACTGTTTTGGGTTTACTTTGACCAATTCTGAAGGCCGAGTTTGATTGCCTTTGATCGAGCTCCAAAGAGGATTTTTTGCTACTGTGTTGACCATTGTTGGCTTTCTGGTTAGGGTAGAATTTCACTGTTGTTGACTGCAGATTTGACAAGGTTGTTTTGACTTTGATTTGGCAAGTCAATTTTGACTTTTGTACTCTCTCTGGTTTGACTATTGTTGACTATAGATTTGACAGGGATATTTTGACTTTGATTTGGCATGTCAATTTTGACTTTTATACTCTTTTTTGACTGTTGTTGATTGCAGATTTGATAGGGCTGTTTTGACTTTGATTTGGCAAGTCAATTTTGACTTTATACTCTCTCTCTGCTGAATATTTGATATAATAATAAGAAGAATCAAAGTCCTCTTGTCCTGGCTTGTCTTTTGCATTTTATTATTCATGATCTATCTACAGTTACTGTCAATGTGATTTATGATTAATGTGATTTCTATTGGAAATCTAAATTGGAAATTGTCATTGGGTTGCTTAAAGGACATTGAAGTAATGGTGCATAGAACATACCATTGTTAAATAAAATTAACAGTCTTGAAAATGGGGACCCCATTTATTCCCCAGAGGTTGGTATTTGTGAATTTTTGCATATAAATGAAGGGAAGTGGGATGGAAGAAACCATCATTTTGAGGATGATCCAATTTATGACGCTGATGATGTTGCTACTTCTTGAATATGGACAAATGTATTGCATGATCATCCTGTAAGTTCTTGCATGATATATTGCTCCCCTGCAACCTTGTTCTTTTGTTGTGATATTGATTGGATCGATATTTGTTCCTTTTTCTTTAACTTGGACTTTTATGGCTGAGGACTTCGATACTTCTTCTATTATAAGTTTTTCTAATTTGTTTTTCAATGATTTCTTATCATCCTTAAGTTTCTTAATTTGAGTAAGTAGATTTTGGTTATGAGTTTTTAAATGTTGAAGTTCTTTAGCTTTTGATTCTACTTCATTTTGACACTCAAGCTTTTTATTTTTTAAATTTCTGATTTGTTCTAAGAATTTTTGATTAAGGTTTTGTAAGTGAAAGTTTTCCTCTCCATGTTTTGATCGGTGCTTCTTGAGTTATTTCTTTGTGACCTTAGTCTTCTTGATTTGTGCCAACAATTTTACATTATCCCTAAGGCGAGAAATTTCTTGTCTTCTAAATTTTTAATATGTGAATTCTCTCGATCTTTGAACTACAATTTTTCGGTACATTGGATTACATCGTCTTGTGGGAGCGATGATGGCTATTCAAGTTGCAAGTTGGACTATGTTTTCTTTAATTCTTGAACCACAATTGTTTTATTATCAAAATCTGCCTTTTGTTGCTCAAGTGTCGCCATTAGTTGCTTTGCCCCTTCATAAAACTCAACATCTCTTTCCTTCGATTGTTTTGTATGTTACTTTGATATTCAACTAAGGTAAACAGTTTCCAACATGCTGGACAATCTGTTGTGCTATTTTTAAAAACCGACGGATGCTCAAATTCTATTCTACAAAACGAACATCTATATGTGTGAAATCCATAGTTCCTTCATACATTTTCTGATTATTGCGCTTGATGATAATTTTAGTAAATTGTACTTACCCTTTTTTTAAACATATATAAAAATATTTTTTTTCACTGTCTTTTTTTATTTATTATAAATTTCAAACTCTTCTATAGATATCCCTTTATGTATAATCCCTTTTTGACTTCCAAAATACGTTATTAAAAAAAATCCTAAATATTATAATCCTTGTTTTATTTTACCCAAGGTAATTATTATGTATAGCTACAACTTTTTAACTTGGTTGTCACTGTTCACCACTTCCACAGGCCCAATTCAATTTTTCTGTGGGTAGACGATTTGTGTAGTATTAACTGTGGCACACCGGTATGGATCATTGGCAACAATAGTTCGACAACAGTAATTGGAGAAGTGGATAGACCAGTATGAATGATACGGTGGTTATAGTTGACGAGTGACAAAATGGCTAACTGGAACCGTGAATGCGGTTAGAGGCAGTGATAGTTAACGGAGGAGGCAATGACTTTTGGAAAAGGTTGACGAATGTACAGTAGACGAAATTATTTCGACAACAATGTTAACAACAACATACAACAGTAGCATACGAAACAACTGATAATAATACGACGACGCCAATCTGTGGTGTGACTAGGTTGTGTGGCCTAGGGTCAATTTATGGCATGCCGGTCGATGGTTGTAGCATCGCTGAATGGTAGCGCATATATATATTTTTTTAATCTTTTTTTGTTGATATATCCTTTTTTAGCCTTTATTTTTATTTTTGTTTCTGTTTTAATCTTTGTTTGTATTTTTATTAAACTTTTTTTTTAATATTATTTCCTTTTCCTTTTTTTATTTTATTAAGATTATATATATTATATATATATAAATATATATATATATTTATAATATATATATATATAACACATTACATTTTTTTAAATAAATTCTTTTCTCTTCTTTTTTATCTCTTCAATTTTTTTTCCTATTTCTTCCTTTTTCTTTAATAATCTTTTACCTTTTCTTTCTTATTCTATTTTATTTTATATTTTATATATGGCCAAAGGCCTGATGATGAAACACATAAAGTGGAGATGCTCCAAACTCTTTGTAGCAAAATGCTTCAGTTGAGATGACACCAAAGTTGAGGAAGATTTGATGGCCAAAGGCCGGGTCAGAGTGGCTTTGTGCAATAATTGAGCTATCAGTGGATCAAAGAACTCTGATACCAATGTAACGAACTAAGTTTGTACTTCACAGTTATCTTCAAAACACTTGGAATACAAAGACATCCAATGGGGATGGAAATATAAATATTGAATAGTGTATGAAATAATTGATATGAGATGATTGAATTGTTATAAATAGAGGTCTGCTTTTATACCTAGGCAGGCGCCCCTTCGTGAATAGTCATGTCCTTAGAGACACACCTCTTGTATACTAATAACTAATAATCTATATATTTAATTATTATTTATTTCTATATTTTTTTATATATATTTTATTCATAACATGTCACTTAGCCTAGTAGTTGTTCCTTAGGGCCTTGCTAGATTGCATGGTAACACCTTCCAAACTCACTTATATGTGTAAAAGTCCCAAGCATAAAGGGAACGGTAGATGGGCGAACTCACTTTTATGTTGCCAATACCATAGCTTTCACTAAAATCGGATTGGGAGCATGACAAGGAGATTCAAGGTGATGTGAAGAAATAGCTTAGAAAAACATTGTTTTTGTAGCATAGTAAAAATAGTGGGTGATGGGGGACAAGGGGTTGGTTCGTATTCAATATTAGGCAAAATGGAGTCAAAAGATCAAACTAGAGAGAGCAAACTCATTAGAGAAATTTTCAGTGAAAAACGGGCCTCAAAACAAAAATGTACAAACAAAATCAACTTTATAAGAACCAATATGATTCAAGATGATGATGTCAACCATGGGGATGATTCACCATTTTTGGAGTAAAAAAGTAAAAGATTAAATAATAGAAATATAAAAAACCTATTGTTTTAGCTCGTATTTTCAACTCATCTCCCTATGGTTTACTCAAATTTCAAGCGGGAGCACTCATTGGATGCAGAGTTTAATTCCTCATCCAAGGACTATCGATTTTGCATACTTTTTATGGACTCTACTTCACGAAAATGGAGAAATAAATGAAAAACATGACTGCAATCATGTTTTTTCATATATTTCTCATTTTTTTAGGAGCAGGGTCCATCTAAAGTATGATACATCGGTACTCCTTGGATGAGGAATTAAATTCAACATCCAATGAGTGCTTTCACTTGAAATTTGTGTAAAACCATGGGGAGATAAGTTGAAAATACGAGTTGAAGAAGTAGTTTTTTCTTTTTCCCCTCTAAAATTCGATGATGTAATCTAATCTTTTTTTATTATTTCCAATATTGTTTTATAATATTCCTTAGGAGGCCCATTTTAGACCTCGAAATTTCTCTAATGTATGGGTGGATAAGACAAATAGAGCCATGCTAGAATAAGCCTTGTTGTTAGAGAATATATAAACAAACTTGGAGTGCCCTACAGTTGCTACTTTCAAACCATGATATGAGTGTGTCTTAAAGTGAAGCATTGATCCAACAACTCTTTACATGATGATAGATGCAAGATAAGACATTCAAAAATAATACATCAAAGTAGATTAGGAGGGAAAAAAACCTTTTCATTAAACCCTTTTAGTGTGGTAGATATGCTCTTCATAATTGACTCTTCAAAACAAGTTCTCTGCAAGGAATTTCTAGCATCCACAGACAAGATTTCGAAACAAATCATAGCTTTGTATATGATAAGCAAAAACTCTTAAATTTTCCATTAAGCCTTGAAAATGATATTGAGATAAGCTCCCAATAAGCTGCAAGGATGCACAAACTTAGCTTCTCTCAAGGGCTTGGTGAAAATATCAGCTTTTTGTTCAGTGGAAATACTACAAAATTCAAATGAATAACATTGTCAGCAACCAGTTTGTGAAGATAGTGGGAGTTGAGATCGATGTGTTTAGCTTTTGGAGTGGTATCATGCAGGCTGGATGTCACTTTGATTATTACATCTCATCTCAGTGGGTCTATCCTGTATCAACCCAAGCTAATGAAGAACATGTTGAATTCACACAAGTTCTTGCTGCTTCCTTAGCTGCTCTATATGATGCTTGACAATAAGAGAGAGAAGTTTCCTTCAACTTCCTACTAAACCCAAGTGATTGGACTTGATTAAATTAAAATAAATAACATGCAGTAGATTTTTCTATTAGAAGCATCTACTAACTAATCAGAGTTTGTATAACCAATGATTGTTAGGGGACTTGTGTAGAATCAAAAAACACCAGAACGCAAAGGGCCTTGAAGATATTACATAATTCTCTTAACAGGCTTAGAATTCACTTCAAGTTTCAAGAAATATTTCCACGAGGACCTACTTTAATAATGAATAAATGTGATCATTAGATTGAACTTGATAAAGAGGGAGTTTGAAGAGGACCATAGATGTGATGATGAACCAATTTGTAGTATGCCAATTCTAATTCTTTTCAAACCTCCGTCTGTGATGCCTTTTGATGACACATCCTTCACAAACACCCTTAGTAGGAGAAACAGAAGACAAGCCATCCACCGTATTACACATCATTTACATTTAACCAAATTCAAGTGACCTAACTTTTCATGTCATAGTTTATTCTCTGTTAGAGCAAAATTCCACTTTATTGCCGTTTGTGATGTGATAAATATATAGAATATTTGGTCACACTCCAGGAACGTGGAGAACATCCCCATACTTAACATTATCAATCGTGACAGTGCCACAGCCAGAAGCAGGGAGAATTGAGTCTTCACCGATAGTTAACTGGTCACCTTTATGCTAATCACTGTAGTCGGAGTGGAGGTGCTTGAGCTTTGTAATATGTATGGTTTCCCTGGAATTTGCATTTCATCCTCATGAAGAAGTTGAAGATCATAAAGCAAAGTGCATGTCTAGATATGCAGTATTAGAAGTACAAGCCTGGTCTTCAAGGAGGTCATTGTTTCTGGCTGGTCGCCTAGCAATATCTTCAGTTTTTTGAAGATGGAGGAGGTATGTTTTGGAGGAATGCCCCTCCTTATGGCAATTATTGCATGCATCCTATTTTTCTTGGAGGATTTATAAGTTCCTTTGTAGACTTGTTACATGAGGATGAGGTAGCTTTAGAATGTATTTCACCATGAGGAGTTAGGTCTTGTAAGTTCCGCAAAATGACTCAATCCTGGATAAGGTTTGAAAACACATCCTGTAAAGAGGGAGAAACATGCCTCTTGATAGAGAGGAATGCGGTAGAAAATTGTAGAAATGCAGTTTTAATCCCAGGAGGTATGTGTATGTGAAATAGTGTTAATGAGAGCCTGTTAGTGAGATATTTGGCATCCTCGTAGGATAATGATGCTTCATTATATGTGCAACATGCCCAATTAAGAATGTTCCTAAGATCATCAAACTGGCATTGTGCACCTGCAAAAGTAGCCACTAGACAGGTCTATGTTGCACATTCTAACAGACAACCCATCAAATTTGTCAGTGAATCAGATAAAAAGCATATTAAATGCTTTCAATGTGCTGTCAATATGCATTGATTACAGATTATAAACTGTCATATATGTTACTAAAGCTGATATAAAGTAAGGGAATATGTTTTCAACTATCACTGTAGTCAATTACAGCTTTTTATTGCATTGCAATCACTTGATCAATGCCAAGCACCGAAAGGTGTAGTTATTTCTTGAAATGCAAAGAGCATATGTTTTTCCTCAATATCAATTCGAGTATTTTTTTAAAGTTATCTGCCAAAGAACATTTCTAAATTGAATGATTGGAGTCTATTGAATTTCCCTTCGACTCAAATGCAGCATTTAATTAATGTGAAGTTTAGAGGTACAATTAACAAGACGATATACAGCAGAATATTGTCAATACCAGAAATATAAGAATGTCCATCAAGGGACAAATAATATATTTATATAAGAATGTTTGAATACAAGTGAGATGAGATACGAGATTGTTACAACTGAGGGGCCCATATATATACCAAGGTGGGTAACACTTCATGAATGGTCATGTCTTTTGAGACATACCTCTTAAGTATACTAATCACTGTTAACTATTTAATTATTAATTATTTACATTGTACATTCATAACATTGCCTTCCTCTTTAGAAAAGTTTTGTCCTTACAGCTTATTAATGAAAAGGCTTGATCTCTGTTTTTTCATCTCGAATGTCTTCTTGTCTTGGACCTGTCTTCTTCAATGATACAAGATGATATGAATTTCTGAGTGTGGTACAAAATCGTCTCATTGGTGAAACTATGTAACCATCCAAAATTAATCTTCTGTGGAATCTTGCGATTACTGGAAACTTAGGATGAATTGTTATCATAAGACTGGATTATGGTGACATCGATGTTCTTGGGAACATCATTTGTTTCTTGTCTGAGTGATATGTAAGATTCCACTTCAGGAATACCTTAGAAAATCCATGAAATCTCTGAGTTTACTGCTTGAGGTCATTATGGTATTTAGGCAAACAGTTGGAAGAAAATACTGCTGTAGATATGTTTCTTAAGTTTGGTTCAAGTGAGTAGTTAATGATCAGAAAAACATTTTAAGAAAATACTTTAGGACAGCGTCATCATATTCATATTTAGTGCCACCACAGATGCATTAAAAGCCAGCCATAAAGGACCACATTCTTCACTGATATATTACTTCAGAAATTACAGTGGCTTTTCTAGAGCCTCACGAGTCACAACTATATCATTACATTAAAAAAATTAATACAGGCTTCAGTGAACAATAGAACCTGATTTTAGATGCTGCTGAATGAGAATATAGAGCACAGTTTGCTTCAGCAGTTGATATTCAGTGACTTGAAGCAGCTACAGGAAGATAATCGATTTCTATACATCAGGAACTCGTCCTCAAGAGTATACTCAGCTAACTGGATAGAATACGGCAACTTCTTCAGTGATTACCCAGCAACAAAATAAAGGGGATTCTCATGCTCCTTCAGCGTACAAACTCGTGCCTCATTACAGTAGTTGAATGACCCACCAATGAATGGTAACTCGGCCACTTATGGAGTCTGATATAGCTCTGCAAACATAGCTTCTAGACTGATAACAAGTTTACCCTCTGCGTGCTCCTAAGGTACTCAATACATAGAAACAAATGTGCTTCCCCAGTATACAGAACTCTTCCAACTTGAGAAGAAAACCCTTCAAACCTCCACAAGCTAGGAACTCGTTCTCCTATTTACTGATTAATACCCAGCTTAAATGGCAGCTAGCATGCATAAGATTGGTTCACTCTATAATGTGCAAATCCTGAGATAAACCCACTGATAAATGAGGTTGAGCAAATGGGTGTTATGAAGATCATTTCGACCCCTTAATCATGCTGAGGAGGCGGCCTTGCTATGAGCAAATTAATCTTCAGGAAACTGTATTTTATAGGGAATTTCGGCCTCCTTAAAGGGACTGTCTCAACGTCTTGGAAAGAACAAAAACTTCAGTCCATATGTTCCAAAGAAATCAGCTTCTTCGACCTGCATAGGAGTACTGGAAATGACTGATTATTGGCAGGGAGAATGGCTCAAGAAATTTTCACAGGCCTCTGCAATCAAAAAGATAAATTCGGCCCTCTTCATTTGTTGGATAGACAAATGACTCAGCTCCTTTACTTGATGGTTTGATCTGAACCAGTGATGCACGACCCTTATAAGACCCTTCAAGACTTGTGGGTCTTGACGAGTCATATCCGAAACGAGTCACTCATAGAACCCGTGCTTAAGACCCTTACCCGTGCTGACTCGCATATGACTTGCGTTGACTTGTTGACTCACATACGACTCGTATCAAACTGGTACAGACCTGTATAAGACATGTCCATGGCAACAAATTTTGATTTTTCATTTATTTCTTCAATTAATTTTTTTTTTCTTTCTTTGTTTTTTAATTTTTCCTGGCAACAAATTTTGATTATTTATTTATTTGTTTAATTAATTATTTTATTTTTTTGAGATTGGATGGTGGGAGTTTTTTTTTCTGTATTTTGTTGAGTCTTGTATGGGTAGTTCCTGATTCTGTTATGAGTCGCCAAGTCAATAGCCAGACGAGTCTTATATGAATACAAGTCGTGCAACATTGATCTGAACAATTGGACAAAATCGGTCTTCAGAATAAGAGAACTCGGTCTTCTCATTAGACGAACTCAGCCTTGTAGAGAATGGATCATGAACCCCTGCAATAACCAATGTGCTAAAGAGTGTCTCCAAATCAGAATTGTGTTGAAGATTTTCTGCAATAAACTTGATTAGATCTTTAGAAACAATCACTGGCAAAGATCTAACTAGGGTGGAAATAATGCCCACCAAAGATGGAGAAATACTAACTAGGGTGGCAAGGCATCCACCAAAACTAGGGTGAGGGTTTCGCTTGAAACCCTTGATCTGAAACTCACTTGACTTTCTCTTCAATAACATTGAGAGATGATCAGATATAATGATTAGCAAATGAGTCCACCCTCTTTTTATAGCATTTCATTGAGTCTTTTCTAATAAAATAATATTTTCTACCCTTTCCTAATAAAATAATATTTTCCGCCCTTTTCTAATAAAATAATATTTGTCCCTTTTGATTAATTAACTTTTTATATAACATCATCAAAATTGGGCAAACATCTTAGTAAATTCCGAGCTCACAAAATCAGGGACATTACATATATGGATTTCAAGATTGGTTGAGATGTGTGCTTTTATGATTTTGGTGTCAATAAGGAGTTATTGTGATCTGATCTCTCCTTAACTTGTTTGTAGTGATTTCTTGGCTTATTGGAGGTATCTGATTTCCTTTAGTTACAAAAGTCTCTCGGTTAATTGCTAGGTCTTCACTTGAGATTCCCATCGTTTGAACTGCAACTTCTGAGTATGTCTTCACTTCAATTGGATTCGGATTTTTCTGAATTGTGGTATTATCTGGGTCAGTTTTTGTTCCATTTTCTTCGACTTGAATTTGCACATATGAAGATTTTGATGCTTCTTAATAAGTTGTTCTAACTTGTTTTTTAGTGACTTCTTATCACTCGTTAGCTTCTTTATTTGCGTAAGTAGGTTTTGATTAAGATTCTTTAAACAAGAAAGTTCTTTGTTTTTTGAATTGTTGATGTTATTCTTAGTGTCCTCCTCATCTTTTAAAATTTTGATTTGTTCCAATAACCTTTGATTAAGGTTTTTTAAGCATAAATTTTCCACTTCTTGTTTTGATAGGTGCTTCTTGAATCCTTTCTTTGTAACCTTAGCCTTCTTTACTTGTTCAAGTAATTTTTCAATGTGATCTTTGAGGTGCAATTTTTTTTCTTGTCATTTTCTATTACTTCCTTGTAATGTATATTCTCAAAATCTTTATATTTTTGTTGTGACTCTTTCTTGTTTTGCTGAAGTTTGGTTATTTTGTCTTCTAAGTTTTTAATATGTGAATTTTCTTGATCATCGAATTGCAATTTCTCTGCATATTGGATTACATCGTCAAGTAGGAGCGATGTTGGGTGTTCAATTTGCAGACTGGATTATGTTTTCTTCAATTCTTGAGCCTCAAATTTTTTATCAAACATTGCCTTTTGTTGCTAAATTGTCGCTATTAATTGTTTTATCCCTTCATAAAACTTAATATCTCCTTCTAACAATTGTTTTTGTGTGTCACCTTGATATTCAACTACAATAAGAGTTTTGTAGCATTTTTCACAGATGACATTTTGATTTCTAAATGACTCTTGGCAACTAGAATATCCTTCTAAATAAAAAAGACATTTTGAAAAGAAACCAATGTTTCTTATTGAACACGTTCTTTTGCTTTTTCTTCATTATTTTTAACTCCTTGATTTCAAAATTTCTTCAATAGCTTCCTTTTTCTCCTTTTTTCCTTTAAACATTGTGAATTGAAACTTAGGAACCCTTATAACTGATTATATCTTAAATATCATATTGTTATAACCTTCAAAATATCCTAACCTTATAATCCTTAGTTAACCAAATGTCACAATTAATGTGGTAAGCAATGATATATCCTATTTTACACAGGGACAACTCCTGGCTATTAGAGAGCACATACCCCATGCTCCCACGCTCTTGGGAGCTTAGGAGCAGGTACAAAATGCTCCAAAACCTTCGGGAGCATCACTGGGTACTTTGGAGCTTCTTGAGAGTGTGACACTACAGATTTGGATGTTTTGGGTACGTGTTTAAGCAAGGAAGGAATTAGTAATATGCCATGTGCATGTGAATATAGGCATTGAAGAATTTTACATTACCCCACATTATCTAGTGCTATACCATGGTCCTTACATTGGTCCACTGTTATCTCATATGAACGAATTAAAATGATGATTGGCAAAAACTAAATGCTCGTTGCGCTTTCACATTTGAATGGGCATATGAATTGCTCTAGTTCAACTTTTATGTTGCCAATGCCATATCCACCCACTCGTCAATATGATGCTTCTTCATCTCAATTTTGCTTTCTTCTTCGAAGCATCGGGGGAACAGGATCAAGCAATCAAACTGTGATCGAGGACAACGGAGAGTAGATAATTGGATGATGGCTAGGTTTCCTTTGAAGCAGGGAAACAGGAAAAAGCAAGTAATTGCTTCTATGACTTCGTCAATTCTTGAATTGCTCAAAAGGAAGGGAACAATTTTGCCCAAAATCATTCATTCTTCCTGTAATACTTGCTGCCCTGAAAAGCTATATCCTAAGCACATAATAATATGGGAATGATAAGGTTGTCTATTAGAGCCAACATTTCAAAGGTTTTGTAAATATAACAGAGAAATCATTAAACTCCTTTTTCCTTTTTTTGGTTAGCGAGATCTTTGCTCATAGGGCATGCGTGCTTTAGAATGGTAGTTGGGAGTGGATGCAATTTTGTTCAATAATCTCATTTGTAGCTACTACTTTTTAACTTTGTTGTGTTTGGAATGGTCATTAGGGTTGAATGTGAATTTGTTCAAAATCTCATTTGCGCTCAGTGGCTGATTAATTTCACTGTGTTTGGCTGGACCATTGCCAGTTATTAGTATTGTGTTATAAGGTAATGTGGGAGGTTGATAATTTTGTGGCCACCATTTCAACTAGAGTAAGTGGTAAAGGTGTTTCATATGTTAATTGTTTGTTTAAATTTGGTATGTACATTTAATCTTTACACTTTATATATATATATATATATAATATATATATATATTAATATATATATTTATATTTTTTTTTAATATATATATATAAATGTAATATAATGTATTATTAAAAAAAATTAATTATTTTATTTATTTACTATATATTAAATTTTAATATATTATATTATTGCCACTCCCAACTTGACATTTTTTGTAAATTTAACCAAAGCTGCTAACCATACCAGATACTTGTTCCCTTGTACCCAAAATACCTGCGTACCGGAAACTCGTGCAACATAGGATATATCGACAATGGCTATATTAACAGTCACGCTGGTCCACAACGTAAGCTTTTGATAATAATTTCGGCACCTTCCAAAGAAATTATTGTAGTAACCAGGGTTGCCGGGGAGTGGCTCCCCCCCCGCTTGAACCTGCTCCCGAATCGTGCTTTCGGGGGTGAAATTTTCGCTCCCTAGTCTTTTTTGCATTTTTTTTTGCAGTAACATTCCAAATGCAATTTTTTTCAAAGAAACATATAATTTTTTAGTGGGGCAGCATAATGATCGAGACTATGGCCCTAGTATTGATATGCGATTCATGGTAATGTTAAATTCTTAAAGTAAAAGTGACATTCTCCTTAATATTCATCTTCATCCTTTTACTTCAATTTTTAACATTACCATGAAATGACTCATGATGTTTGAGAGTGGTTCCGATCTCATTGGATTTCATAAGGAGAAAGTAAAATTTTAGATCTCATTCAAAATCCAACAGACTTATCAGTTTTTCAGGATTGGGGGGATTCCGGTGTTTCCATTGGATTTTGTCATGTATTAGGGTCTGGAACTCGTATTTAATCAAGAGCACCAATTCCTCTATGTACCTTGATGTTAGTGACATTGGTTGTCGAACTCCTCTATCATGATCCTACTAAAATTGTACCGATCACTCAAACAAAATCTTGACTTGACATGCTATGTTTTTTCTATCTTATGTTAATGCTTAGAGGGTGATATTAATGACAAAGATCCTGATTTTCCAACAAGACTAAAAAAGTAGACATTTTCGAGGCGGCAAGAGGCCTCATCATTAGCAATAGATAATATATTTACTTGTCTTTTCTAGTTTCTAGTAGTTTTTATAATTGTTGACTCTATCATATTTATTATATGTTTTTTGTAAACAATATATGACAATTTAAGTTTGAAGTTTGAAATTGGCAATTATAACTCATTGGTAATGAATTATGAATATGATGCTTCGTGAAAGTTGAAATTTGTTTCATTTCATTTCATTTTATAACATTTCATTTCATGTTAGATATTCTTTGTTGTAATGGTAACATATCATGATGATAAATGTTATATGTTGAATTTTGAAAGCTTGAAACTTTAAGATTGATGAATCATGAGACTCAATATGTTGTATGTTACTAACTTGTGGACATGGTTGATGAAGATTATAACATCTAGATGATTGATGTTATATGGTTCAATCTATGTTTTTATGCTTTTTATATCTAATTTTTCATTCTACATGTTTTTGTTGACATATATGCATCAAAATATAAAAAAATATATTATATAAAAGTTCGCTCCCTAATTCGTTCCCAAGCCAGGAGCTTTTGAAAATGTCGCTCCTGCTCCCACATTTGCTCCCACTCCTCGTTTTCGCTCCCGCTCCCAAGTAACCTTGGTAATAGCTATTCGATGCATGGAGATAACACATATCCTATCAATTATATATGACAAATTTTAGAATGCTTGGCGATCGAGTACGACATAGTGTGGCAGTGAACAGAGCAAGAACAAAATGGATCTAGGGGCAGTGGCTATGCGAGAGTAGTCACAACACAGAACCAGGGCAATGGTGTAATGCTTGTCAGTGGCTGCCCTTATGGTGGAAAATGGTTATGCTGTCTATGGGTGATATGGTAGCAATGTCGTGGGGTGGCTAGTTTGTATGACTGACAATGAGAAAATATGACAGTTGATGGTGTCGGTTTCATGCGGAGGTGGTGGCTGGCAAGTGTCATGGTGGCTCGAGTGACGGTTTGAGGGCAAGAACGTTGAGGTGTTTCGAGGCATTGCTAGTGGTGGCAACAACTTGCTGTTACGGGTTGGCTCTGGCAGTTGCATGTAGTATATGGTTGGTTGGGTTTCCTTTCGTCCTTTTTCTTTTCTGTTTTTGTGGCGTTTTTTTTAAATAAATTTTATTTTATTATTTATTTATTTTTGTATATATATATATATATTACTCTCTTCTTTGATCTATTTTGACTTTTTTTTGTTTCTATTCTCACTCTTTTAATATTATATATATATGTAATATTCAATTTTAAGTAGACAAAAAAGCACATGTGACATACATAAACCATTGTTATAACCTACAGGGTTATGCATCAATATATGTTTAGTGAAAATGACATCAAATTCCAGTGCTCATACTTGGTTTATTAGAGCTGCATTTAAGTTTTTAACCATACACCATATGCTTGTCACAAATTACAATGCTCTTTAAATTTGTGAGGAATATTGCAATTTTTTTTATGAGATCATTCATCATAACATGAGCCACATTTATGTTCCATAAATTAACACATAGATGACAAATCCTAGAAATGTTCACATCCACCAGTCTTGTCAATTACCGTTATTGGATTTGTGAAATTTTAATGAAGTGTTTATGTTGAATATTATTAACATGAAACACTAATGACAATGAAAATTCTCACGTGCTCTCTTCTATCTATGTTCACTCATTAACACCAAACCAATGTTGCAGTAATCATTATTGGGATATTATCAGCGAGGGGAAAAAATTGGAAAAAATCGTAAAAATCGGAAAAAAATCGGTAAAAAACGAGAAAAAATAGTAACATACAAATATATATATATACACAATTTTTTTAATATCTAAAGCATCTACAACATAAAATAAATACATTGACACATAAATATGATAAAAGAACTAATATATAAGATGTGTAATATCATTTTTAGTGCTACATCACACATAACAGTGAATCATGTCCTGAATAGTAAGTCCTGACTCCTAAGTCCCAAATCAGCCTCAAAATACCAACAAAAAATATAATAATGTATCTCATATCATGAGTCATAATGTCATATACAATGAAATGAACCAAATAACTAAAGTCTAATACTATTGATTTCCTCTGCCCCTCTAGATGCAGATGCCAATGGAGTTGGTAGTGGACTTTGCTGTGCTCTAGAAGCTGAAGAACTAGGACCTACAAGAGGTAGACCACATCCTCTACTGGTGACAGAGGTAGCCTGGGTAGGTTGTGTCACCTCCTCCCCCTGTTGCTCCTCCTCCTCATCAAAAACATTGTCGAAAAAATAAATAAAGAAATAAATATTTTTATTTATTTATTTTTCTCCCAAAGATTTTTTCCCAAAAAATCACGATTTTTATGAAAAAATTGCGATTTTTTGTGAAAAAAAATTAGCGTAAAAATTGGGCGATAATATCGTCAAGCTCAAAAAACCGCAATTTTCCGATAAAATCGCGATTTTTGGAACACTGCACCAAACTCTCATTAACACCGACTATTGCTAACATTGAACAGTTACCGGGATATAAAATAAAATGCAGCTTGCAGCTGCAGGATGGAGGCTCAAGAGCCGAGAGTGAGAGTATGGACATGTGAGGGATCGAGTGAGCATTAAGGGTCAAGGGATGAGTGTGCAGAAGTAGCAACGAGAGTCAATAGTCGTAGGCGAGAGTGAGAGTTTCGCGCCCGCCCAACTTTTTACCAATTTTAATTTTTTCTACTCGAGAGCGGAGAGTGAGAGTATGGACATGTGAGGGATCGAGTGAGCATTAAGGGTCCAGGGATGAGTGTGCAGGAAGTAGTGACGAGAGTCGATGGACGTATGCGGGAGTGAGAGTTTCGTACCCGCCTAACTTTTTACCAATTTTAAATTTTTTTAATTATAAACCCTGGAAAACACCGAACAAAAAAACTCCTAAATCGAACTCCATCGAATTTCTGGCGAATTTTATCGATTTTTTTTCAAATTCATCACAGGTTTGTGTTCGGCTTGAAGTACGGAGAATAAAAACGAATTTTTATTGCTTTGAGTTTCGGCGAATTTCGAACCTGAAGGATTAAATTCGCCGAACTTGGTCAAATAACAATGGTTTTTTAATACAAGTATATACACCACAGAAATGGTGCAGTACCTCACAAATGCTAGAGTTCTTTGCCCCAATAATTTTTAAAGTTTGTAAACTTATCTGTCAATCAACTGGTGACTGGATTCTATTGAAGTGTTGTTGAACTCAAGTGCAGGGTCCAGTTCATGCCAAGTTCACAGGTACCGATAGCAATTACATAAACGTGAAGACAATTAACAGTGACTTTTTATTACGAGTATATTCTACAGAAACTCTGCAATATTGCACATACTCTTAGATTCTAGAATGAATTATTTGCCCAAGTATTTTTTATTCTCTTTTTTTATTATTCTTATGGCATTGTTTTATATTGACGTGACATGCCTCTAGCTGCTTGTGGCAATGATCTTTTGAAAACTCTTTTTGAACTTCCTTGCCTACTTTTCATATTTGTTGTGTAGGTTTTCTGAAAGAAATATTTGTTGGATATTCTTTAAGCAAGTTCCCTAATTGTTGTCCTTCTATGAAAGTCATTCAATATGCTTAGTGTGATTTGCTTTTATTGTAACCATTATGTAATGTGGATATTTTCTTTAAAAGTTTTTCAGAAGGCTTAAAAATTTAGTATACAAGAAAGATGGCAATCCTGAAAAAATTATTCTTTCTTGCACCCATTAAAATTTAAATAGAGATTGTGTTTTCGGTTTTTGTACTCATTAAGGTGGTAAACTTATGCTAAATATTTGCAGCTCTTAATATTTTTTGGAATGTTTTGGCAGGGTGTTGTTAAAAACATTGTTCCAGCCATCGCTTCAACAAATGCCATTTTATCATCTGCATGTGCACTGGAGGCACTTAAGATTGTAACCGGATGCAGCAAGATTTTGTCAAATTTTTTAACGTACTCGCTAAACTCCAAGCTACATGATTTTTGTGGAATATGCTAAAAATTTATATATTGAGTGCTGTTCGATGTTTGTCAAGAAATGTGTTTTTTATAGGTTACAAAGAGAGAAAAGTCAAGTTGCTTTTATTGATTATGATATGATTGTTTCAGATGCTACATTTATTTGCAATATACAAATCTAATTCATCCTTGAGTTGAACAATTCAGTAATCTCTGGATACACAAATTAGATCTGGAATTGTAGTTTATTATTGTTAAATTCAAATTTTTTCCTTTCCAAAAAAGTTGACTGTGTCAACAAACCATTACAAGTCGTTGAAATTTTTAAAATAGTCTAGATAAATCTAGGGAATGCCTCTCTGGTGAGAAGTTTGACCAGCTTTTCATCTGTTTAACTGGTGTTGACTTTGACTGTTTTCTGGGATTCATTGAACAAATCTTTGACTGGTTTATTGGAGTGAATATTTTGGCATCTTTGACTGAAGGTTGATCGATTTTATAGACAGAAATTCTGGTGTTGAATTTTCTGTTTTAATTAGCTTCGACTGCAGGTCAAACTGGACAGTTTGGCCGAATCTTTTTGTGGAGCAGCAGGGCTGAAATTCAGCCCCTTTGATCTCAGTCAACTAGGAAGCAGAAGGTCTAGTTTTGGCCTTTTTAACCAGATTTGACTTGTGAGCAGAAGTTTTACTTTCTCTCTCTTTTGACTTGGAATATTGTATGGTCAATGGGATGATATTTGACTGGAAAATGATGTGTACATTTTGATTGAATTGGACAATTTACCCTAAGAAAAGATTTGCTGGGATTTTCCCAGGATAAAATTTTGTCTCTTGCGCATCATTGTTTTAGCGTGATGTCTACTGTCCTACTGTATTTATGGTTGATATTTTCTGAAGTGTAATTGGTTTATGATCTGGAATGTGCTAAGGAAGTAATTGTATCATTGGAAGTAATTATCTGGTAGAAAATTTGTGCTTATCTTAATTGCATCTTAAAAATCAACATGGTATCAGAGCAAGGTTAAGGAAAAAGGGTATTTAGATCACTCTTTAAGATACCTACTTCTGCTATCTGATTGTTTGACAAGATCTTTGACAGGCAACAAGTTGAAAGGTGCTACAAACTTCAAGGCATAGAAGACGGGTTGATCTCATTCTTGCAAAGAATGATGTTTTGGAGTATGTGAAGGGCAAGGTTATTGAACCACAAGATAATGACGGAAAATCAGAATACAAGAAGAATGAAATCACAGCCATGAGAATTATTGTTGAATCCATCGGAGATCATCTGATTCCATGTCTTAGGTTTGGACTCTTCAAAGAAGATATGTGATGCCCTCGTTGGATTGACCATCAATAACTTTTGTGACTTCTGTGATTGTATACCATCAATATCTAGCATTGCAAATTCCAGCTCATTTTCCTTTGTGATAGTGCCAAGGGAAGGGCCCCAAACAGTTTATAGGATGGATGAGTTATATGTTTACACCAGCTCTAGGAGAGCCGATTCATTTGTCACCAGAGATCAAGTTCCTAGAATAATTTGCTATCACAGTGTCAAGAATCAACTGAGATCGAATTCATGGTGCCTAGGAGCAGAGTTTCCCTTTAGAAATTTGAGGGCACATGTATTGAGCTAATCTTCTCCGCGACTTCCAAATCTGATTTAATGCCTGTTACCGCTCAAACTAGCAAGGATCCTAGGAGGGAATCCTAAAGGGACAATTGCTAGGTCAAGGGCAATAATGGAGCAATAGCCCACTGTCACCTCAACTGAAGCTCCCTACTCTTTACGAACTTTAACCGATAGGAGGAGACCTTGTATGATAAGGATCACAAAGATGAATAGATCACAGATAGGATGAAGGGTGATCCTAGAAGCCTATTCACAAGAGAGGCTCAATATTGTGGCTTGCTTGTCTTGGAGGACAAGATGGAAGACTCTCTAGGAAGGGCTTGGGGAGAATTTCAAGGGTTAGGTTTTGAGTATGTGTCTTATAAAGGAGATCCCTAAGCCCTAGGATTCTTGTGGAAACTTGGGTTCCATGTGATCTTTGAAGAATTAACCTTGATAGGGCATGGGTCCCACACGAGACCAAGTGGACTCAAGGTTAGGTTGAGGGGATAGGATTTAGCAACCAATGATATGATTGACCTAATTAGTGATGGGAAAGGGATCAAGGAATGAATTTTCAATAAAAGGCAATGCAAGGATCCCAATGAGGTTTCTAGCCTAAGGGGAACCAAGGGTAAGAATTAGTATTCGAGCTAGGGCTTGCAATAGCTTAAGATCCCAACATTAAAATCTCATGAAATTTGGAGGGCTTCTTGACGACACACCAACACAGTTGTGGACCAAAAATCGAAGTATTTGGATGGCTAGATTTTGAGATAGTCAATGCCCTCAGTGACCTAGAGGATTAGACCTAGAGAAGAGGAGAGGGGAGAAGGAAAAAGGTTTAAGGTGATCACCTTTGGGTGGACCAGTGTCTAATCCTTTGGGGAGATTAGAGTCAGGTAGAATTAAGACTATGGACCTTTGAAATTTCTAGGTCAAGGAGGCCTCAAAGACAACTTTGCTTAACACTAGGGCTACAAAAAAACCAACTTCAAAGACTTTATACTTTGATTTGCAAGATATATGGCTTATTAAGATGAATTTCAGTAATGAAACATCCCTAGGAACATTCATTCATTATACATGGCCCATACATGAAGTATTCACTATCCAGAAACAAAATTCCCACAACTTCACATAGTGTTAGGCCCCTATACTACTAGTGTAACCCCTTACTGTTATTAGTGCAACCCCCTTATTATATTGTTGTGCCCATGTAGTCCTCATATTGTTATTATTGTGCCCCATAGGAACCCACTATTTTTATTATTTGTGCCCTTACATTATTATTCTTATGTCGGCTCTGATTATATTATGACCCCTTAGGCTCCTATATATAGAAAGGAGGTCTTGTCATTTGTATCATCCAAGAATTGTTCTTTGTGTAATGTAAAAGAGGTTGTTCCCTCGAAGAGGCTGAATTCTAAGGCGTTCAACTATCTTTTCTATCTTTTTGTGAGCTGGTTTCATAACATTTGGGATCAGAGCTAGGTTATGAAACCAACTCACAAAAAAATAGAAAAAATAGTTGAACACCTTAGAATTCAGCCTCTTTGAGGGGGCAACCTCCTTTACATTACACAAAAGAACAATTCTTGGATGATACAAATGACAAGACCTCCTTTCTATATATAGGAGTCTAAGGGGTCATAATATAATCAAAGCCGACATAACAATAATAATGTAAAGGCACAATAATAACAATAGTGGGTTTCTATGGGGCACAATCTATGTTGCAGGAAACGTGGGGTAGGGGTGCGTTTCTGTACAGAAACGAGTAGAAACACTGAAATGCATTTGGTACGGCCGTGGAAACGCGTTTCCGGACCTTACTGCAACGTTTCACGAAACTGAAACGTGGCCAGTACGGCCGGAAATGCGTTTCACGGGCGTACCAAACGCATTTCAGTGTTTACTTGTGTTTTTTTTTGAATTTGTTTTTGAATTTATTCCTAAGTTATGCTAGTAACTTTTAGCTGCTTCTAGATGCCTGTCTAAAGTTATAAAAGTGAACTTTTTCCTTGGTGTTGATATGTAGTTCATCAAGAAGTTTGAGGCATATGCAGTTCATGGTAATGTTAAATTCTTAAAGTAAAAGTGATATTCTCCTTTATTTTTCATTTTCATCCTTTTACTTAAATTTTTAACATTACCATGAAATGACTCAGGATGTTTGAGAGTGGTTTCACCCTCATTGGATTTCATATGGAGAAAGTAGAATTTTAGATCTCACTCAAAATCCAGCAAACTTGTCTATTTTTCAGGATTTCGGGATTGGGGGGATTGCAATTGTTCCATTGGATTTTATCATGTACTAGGGTATGGAACTTGTATTTGATCAAGAGAACCAAGCCCTCTATGCAAGGGGGACTCCCAATAATCAAGAGCATGTAGGGTACTACGGTATGAAACTTGTATTTAATCAAGAACACTAAGGTTGTTCGACTATGTAGGAGGAGACTTCCAATCAAGCATGAAACAAGAAATTATAAATTTCTTGTGGCTGATTTTGGATATTTCTATTTTCATTATGTGTTCATTCATGAGTAAATGTGATGTAAATATAGAGACTTATAGTTTATGCATTGACAATTGACAATTTTACCATAATGTAATAAATTAGAATGTATCATATATGCTTTATGATTGCACATATTTCTTAAATGTCCTAATATATCTATATATATATATATATATTCGTGTTTCCCCGTTTCCAAAATTTGGGGAGGTCACGTTTTGTATCGCTTCCCGTTTCGAAAACTGGTACCCGTTTTCCCGTTTCGTGCAACCTAGGGCACAATAATAACAATATGGGGACTACATGGGCACAACAATATAATAAGGAGGTTGTACTAATAACTCTAAGGGGTTACACTAGTAGTATAGGAGTCTAACATAGAGAGATACAACAAATAAGCCCTAGTATAGAGAAATCATAGCAAAATGCATGTGACAAAATTAGAAAGAAAGAATAACATTAAAATGTACTTACATGTATAAGAATATATCCAACCATCCAAAAAGCTTGCCATCAAGAAGCTCCAAGATATATGAAAATCATCCAACCTTCAAAATTCATTCCATGCTCCAAAAATTCATCATCCAAGAAGAATAGTGAAAATCTCTAAAGAGATACAAGCAATGTTTTAAAACTCCGACTCGGCCGAGGGTCGACTCCGACTCCGACTCCAACTTAGTATCGACTCGGCCGACTCGATTTCAATGACTCTGTCGTTGTAAAAAATACACTAAATATTTATTTTTTATAAAAACACATAATTTTAAAGATTTTCATTCATGTTTCCAAACACACGACATTAGAATATAGATAGAAGACAACATATGATCAAAGTAGGCTCATGAATATATCCATTATATCAAAATAGCACCTAGTGCAGTGTCCAATACATACACGATGATGATATAGAGATCAAAACAAAAACACATAACCAAGGAGGTTATAAATGGCCTCTACAACAAAAGTCCGTGACCAGTACTACTGGCTACTGCTAGGGTTGCCAACATCATCTGGCTTAGTGTTACTTGGGAGCAGGAGCGAAAGTGGGGAGTGAGAGCGAAAATGAGAGTGGGAGTGACATTTTCAGAAGCTCCTGGTTTGGGAGCGAATCCCAGAGGGGTTCGACAACCAATGTCACTAACATCAAGGTACATAGAGGGATTGGTGCTCTTGACTAAATACGAGTTCCATACCCTAATACATGACAAAATTCAATGGAAACATTACAATCCTCCAATCCTGAAATCCTGAAAAACTTACAAGTCTGTTGGATTTTGAATGAAATCTAAAATTCTACTTTCACCGTATGAAATCCAATGAGGCCGAAACCACTCTCAAACATCCTGAATCATTTCATGGTAATGTTAAAAATTTAAGTAAAAGGATGAAAATGAAGATTAAGGAGAATGCCACTTTTACTTTAAGAATTTAACATTACCATGAAATTTGAATAGCATCTCAATAGTAGAGAGCATTTGAGTGTGTTAAATAGGGTTTGGGAGGGGGAAATGGACCCCAAATAACATTTACCTAATTTATAAAACACATTGGAGTCCAAACCAATTAGCAAACACCTTAAAATTTCAATAAAAAAATGTTAAATCGCTTTTTTGGATGGGGTTACGGGCCTCTATTTATGACTCGGCCGAGTCAATATGGAAACGGCCGAGTTGGCGGAGTCAGCCATGACTCGGTCGAGTCATGGCTGACTCGGCCAACTCAACCGTTTCTTCAACCGAGTCACAGTTTTCGCCAATGAAACGGATCAACTCGGTCGTTTCCGTTTCGAATCGGCCGAATTTTAAAACTATGGATACAAGTTCCAAATCCAAGTGATGATGCTAAAATGAATCCTCATCACTTCTATTTATACACTTCTTGTTCTAATGAGTTCGATGTAGCTACTTGGGCCTACATTAGCCCCTAAAATAACAATAATGTGCAAAATAACTAACTTTTGGTGACAAGCCCACCAAACTAGTTCATAAACAAAATAATAAGCCTTTCAAGAGGTCGAATGATCAACAATACATGTCATTGAGCCTTCTAAGAAGTCCGATGAAGTCCATAAGTGCCATAATGATGAATACGACTGCCAAAACTATTGGACAAGGGGTTGGCCCCTTGTTTTCCAAATAATAAACCTGTGGTGCTCCCAATGGGTGTGAGGGCACACAAGTGACCTCATGTGTCTCCAAGTAGGCCGAAGATGCCTACAGACCATTAGTAAGGGCTTAGATGATGGTGTAAGGTGATGCCACATCAACATACAATTCTTGGATCATCTAACAAGTGCATGGTACAACTATGGGGTTGACTAGGCAAGGTGAACCAGGTGCATTTTCCTTGTCCAATAGGTGAATCTCAAACAATCTCTGAACATCTTTGGGGATCCATGGAGTGTTACCTACTATTGTGGAGGCCCATGGCTCTCTACACACACTCTACATGTGCCAATGTAGCCTCTGGTGGGTTAGGACCCCGTATCGGGAGACCAAACCCAAAATGGAGACCATCTGCTATCCTACATAAGATCCAATGTGTCCCCTAGCCTTCCAGTACAACAAGTCATCAAAGGAAATTGAGTAAAAGAGATTACAAACCATGGACAACAGATGGGCACTTCATAATGGCATACCCTTCCATAGTGGGCTTTGGCGTGTGCTAATGTCTCCAAGTTCCAAATGGGGTTAACCAAGCATCCTATTAGGTGGTTTTTACTTTTAAAGGGGATATTATGTCCAAGGTACAACCTTTAAAGGGTGGTGGCATGTGATAAAGAGATGAATGGAGCAGGGAATGAAAAGAGGCAGCCCTGGGCCACATGTTGGGGTACAGGGGAAGCTAATAAAAGGGAAGCCCACACTTGGGTATATAATGTATACAAGTGAACAATCGTGGTGCATGAGGTGCCCGGACCTTGATTTTCCACCCTTCTTTATATGCCTTTTGCCTTTTAGATTTTTCTTTGATTAACTGCTTGGGGTTCAAGGGATAAGAGCATGATGTATAAGATATAGTAGTGGATATCCCCTTTAAGGTAGGGTGGTTCATCACCCAGCAAGGGTTGGGACAATCATGGATACCTGAATGATAAAGGAGGGTCATCTAGGGCCTATAACAACTAGGGTGATGACCATGAGAATGGGGTAGAGCTCATGCATTGGCTTTTTCCCATGTGCTAAATGTGTTTGCACCGACCATCTTTTGCATTTTGTGGTACATTTTCTTGTTATATGTGGCCAATTATGCTTTTATTTTTCTTTTCAGCTGCATCAACCTTTGGGGCATCATTCCAAGCTTGACCCGAGGTGTGGGTAAGGGGAGAGGGAAGGTCAACCCTATATGGACCCAGTGGAGGGATGTGGACCCAGGTGGGGGAAATGATGAATGGGGTTATAATGAGTAGAAGGGGGGTGACATATGTGGATGGAGCAAGACCACACAACCAAAATCAGGGTTTCCCATGTAGTACCATCCTTAAAGCCCAAAGGCTAGTAAACGAGATCCCACAAGACTAGGGTGCAAGGTGTAAATCCAAAAGAGGTCTAGGGGACAAGAGCACAGACCTAGCACACTCCTCTGTTGAATCCCCCCATTGGTCCATGCCCAAAAGTATTTTCAGGTTGAAACAACACTTGCCTGGGATAAGAGGCCAAGTAAAGCCATGTGATGCACCAAAGGAAATGATAGGTGTTGTTAGGGTAGAATACCTTGCAAAGTTTGAAGAGAATAAGTCTAGGGAGAAGGCTATGCAAGAAGAAATTACAAGGAAGAAGGAAATTTTACAAGCCATGAAAGATGGTGGGCATGATGATTTTGAGATTCAAGACTCCTCTTCTATCCCTTTCATTATGTTTCTCCTGCTCTTGGGTCTTATCATCAAGGTCAACAATCTAAAGGAAAAAAGTGGATGAACATCCAGAGTTATCTCTTAACCTTTGCCACCACTACCTCTGCGAATACCACTTCCTCCCAACCAAGTCTAACTCAATGGCAACCCACTTTGGATGACCATTGGAAAAAGCAATGCAAAGATTATTGTTTTCAATACATTGCTAGATGGTGGTATGATGCATATATCCCATTTAATGTTGCTTGCTCACCTTATTACCAAGCTATGTGGGACTCTGTTACAACTACAAGAAAGGGCTTCAAAGGCTCTAGTGTGCATGACTTGAGGGGAGCTCTTTTGCAAAAAGAGTTTTGTTCCATTGATGAGTATTTGGCTGAGTATTAGAGAGTCATGGCTCAAAACAGGTTCTTCCACCATGTCAAATGGATGGACCGATGTAAAGAACTGCACTATAATTAATTTCCTTGTTTCTTTCCCTCAAGGAACCATGTTTTTGAGATCGGTCGATGCATTTGATAAGGTGAAGGATGCAAACCTTCTTTTTGAGCTTTTGGATGATATTATTTCGGCAGTGGGGGAGTAGAATGTTGAGCAAGTCATCACAAATAATGCCTCAAACTATGTTCTTGTTGGAAAGGTTCTGGAGTCCAAATATAAGACCATATTTTAGACTCCATGTGCTGCACATTGCATAGAACTCGTGCTTGAGGACATAGGAAAAGTAGAGTGGCTAAAAAACACTGTAGATCATGCCAAGTGCATGACAAAATACAACTACAACCATCATGGGAATTGAGTCTAATAAGGAAAAAAACTGGGGGCAAAGAGCTTGTTAGGCCTTCAATTATGAGATTTGCAACTCACTTCCTTATGTTTTAATGTCTCAATTCTCAACATAAAAACTTGCAAAAAATGTTTTCTTTTGATGAATGGACTTCATCTCGATGGACTTGTAGACAAGATGGCAAAGACACCAAAAAGAAAGTTTTTGACATTTATTTTTCGAAAAAGCCTATAGAGCTTGTGAAAATTACCGAGCGCCTTGTTAAGGTGCTACGGATGTTGGCTTGGGAAAAATTGGCCATGGACTACATCTATGAGGCAATGGAACAGACAAAGAAGCAAATACAATCAACTTACAAGGATAAATTAACTAAATATGGGCGTATTTGGGAGATCATTGATAACAGATGGAACAATCAACTCCATCGTCCTATACATGCAACTTTGTAATTTTAACCCAAAGTATCATTATAAAGCTCCGCTAGGAGATTTGTAGGTTGGGGAGGTCAGAGATGGATTTGTATGATTTCTTGGAGTGCATGGTCCCTAACCATTCCAACCAGTTGGAAATACATAGATAACTTACTCTTTTTAGTATGGCAGTAGGTACCTTTGGCAAAAAGTTGGCAAAGATGGCAAGAGATTTGGATCAACCAGTTAAGCAATTCCAATTTGCGTTTCTTTTAAAGTTCAATTGTTTACAACTTTACAATTCAAACTGTTTGTAAATAGTTGTAAAGAAGTATTGAAATGAACTCTATTTTTTTGGAGCACATTGGTGGGAGTCCTTTGGCGACCAATGTCCTCACATTAGAGAAATTTTGTGGTCTGAAATGGGCCTCCTAAAGAATATTATAAAATAATAGGGGAAATAAGAAAATAAGATTAGATTACATCATCAAATTTTAGAGGGAAAAAAGAAACAACTATTTTTCCAATTCCTATTTTCAACTTATCTCCCTACGGTTTTACTCAAATTTCGAGTGAGAGTACTCATTGGATGCAAAATTTAATTCCTCATTCAAGGAGTCCCATGTTGCATAGTTTCGATGGACCATGTTACACGAAAAATGAGAAATACATGAAACATGTGATTGCAATCACGTTTTTCATGTATTTCTCATCTTTTGTGTAGCAGTGTCCATTGAAAGTATGCAACATGAGTACTCCTTGGATGAGGAATTAAATTTTGTATCTCACGAGTCCTCGCTCGAAATTTGAGTAAAAACGTAGGGAGATAAGTTGAAAATATGAGTTGAAAAAGTAGTTTATTTTTTATTTTTTAATCTTTTTACCTTTTTACTCTAAAAATGGTGAATCATTCCCCATGGTTGACATCATCATTTTGAATCCTATTGGTTCTTATAAAATTGATTTTGGTTGTACATTTTTGTTTTGGGGCACATTTTAGACCTCAAAATATTTCTAATGATTGCAGGAGTTTATAGTTAGAGTCCTCAACAAAACTTGCAATGCTTCATGTTGTGAGTGCAATTGGTCTGTTTTTGAGCACATACACACGAAGAAGATAAGCCGTTTGGAACAAAAACAACTAAAATGATATTTTCTTCGTGGAATACAACCTTTGACTAAGGCGCAACCAAATGATGAACAAAAGTCTTGATCTAGATCCCATTGTGTTGGACGATATTGATCCAACATCAGAATGGGTGGAGGAGACTGAAGATCCTGAGTTTGATGTTGATTGTGATATTGACATGGTGTTAGGGGGGGTTAATCCCATTGCAAATCTGATAGCGCCATTAGAACCAGAATTAGTAGCCGAATCAAGCAAAGGAAAGCAACTAATGGAAGGCACTAGTTGTGCAACTTAACCAACTCGTGCTTCCATTGGGTCTAGTTCTATTGTTATTGGTGCTATTACTAAGGTTGCAAATGAGGCTATTGCATCCTCAGACTCTGATTCAGATGATGTTTATGTAGCTCATGTGTCTAGTAGTGGTGATGAGTTTGATCATGATGAGGAATGATCATGTTGATCACTGATATGGACCTGTAAACTTGTAGTCTTGTAGAAGGTCAATGGCCCCATAACTTGTAGCATTGTCTTTGGACTTTATAGGCCATTTAGAGCCTCATTGCTTATTTATTTGATCGATTATATGTATTGCACTCAGTGCCATTTTAATATATTCACCTTTACATGGTATATAGATGAGAAAATTTTGCATATTTTTCCTGCATTGGTTTGGAATCATGGTTTTAAATCTCAAAAATAGTTTTTTCATTAAAAGTTAATTATTTCTTGTATCTTTTTTAAAATCCAGTTCATTGAGATCTGACTAGTGCTGGTTTGAAACCCAATTGATTAGGTGGATTGGTCCGACCACTGGTTCCAATTTCGAATACTATTGTGGAGATGCCGGTTTTGGATACATGAAAATCCTGAGCCTGAAACTGATCCTGCTGATGAACATATGGAGCCCATGGATCCTTTGGATCCTTCTCCATGTGAACATCCTGCTAAAAGGAGACCTTTATGGCTTTGCAACAGCCTTCAAGATGCTGATAAACATGCTGCCCCCAAAGGAACCTTCAGAGAAAGCAAGAAACCATGCTGTTCCAAGGATATGTTGTAGCCATGAGCAACATTATTCAAGGTTAACCATGGAATTTGAAGAAGTTGTGAAGGCTCAAGTGTGGAAATATGCAATGGCTAAAGAATATGAGTCCATTCATAATGATGTGTGGGAAGTGGTTCCAAGACCCCAAGGTAAGTCTGTTTTGTCTTCTAAATGGTTGTATAAAACTAAACATGGTGTTGATGGTAGCACTGAAAAATATAAAGCTAGATTTGTGGCCAAAGGTTTCTCTTAAAAAGAGGGAATAGACTATGATGAGATCTTTGCACCAGTTGCTCGGTATATAACCATCCGATGCATTATGGCTCTAGCTTGAAGCCAAGGATGGTCTCTTCACCAAATGGATGAGAAGATTGCTTTTCTGCATGTCTCCCTCAAGGAAGAAGTATTTGTGGAGCAACCACAAGGCTTTGAAGTACATGACCGGAAAAATCATGTGTGTAGATTGAAGAAAGCCCTCTATGGTTTGAAGTCAGCTCCAAGAGCTTGGTATGCCCGCATTGATAACTTCTTTATGAAGCTTGGTTTTACTAATGTTGAGCCAACTCTTTAATTCCAGACAGTCCAAGGTATGCCTTTGATTTTAGTATTATATGTTGATGATTTATTTATGGCCGGTAGTGAGCCTCTTATCCTCCAGTGTAAGAGGGAGTTAACTTCTGAATTTGAAATGAAATATGTTCACTTAATGCAGTACTTTTTGGGTTTTGAAGTATGGCAGAAACCTAGTGAAATTTTCCTTTCTCAAGGAAAATATGTTGTCGAGTTGCTTGAAAGATTTGGTATGACAGAATGTAAATCCTAGAATACTCCAATGTAGATGAGTTTCTAGAAGCTATGTGGTAAAGCTACAGGTTCTGATTTGGAATATCCTTTTGAGTATCGTCAACTGATTGGGGCACTGATGTTCTTAGTGAACACTATATCGAACATATTTTTTGCAGTCAATACTCTGAGCCAATATATGATTAAACCATCTCATGCACATTGGATAATTGCAAAGCATGCACTGAGATACTTACATGGGACTATCAATCTAGGATTGAAAGATATAAGACTACATGGATACTCAGATGTTGATTTGGCTGGTAAGTACTAATAGAAAAAGCACATTTGGGTGTTGTTTCAGCTTAGGATCTACCATGATAACTTGGATGAGAAGGAAGCAAAAGTCTATAGCTCTCAGCATGGCTAAAGTTGAGTACATTGCTGCTAGCATGGCTAACTGTGAGACATTATGGCTGAGGAAGCTTTTTGGAGAGCTGTTTGAGCATGTGCTGGACACAACATTAATTTAATGCAACAATAAGAGTGGGATTTGACTTGTAGAAAATCCCGTTTTCCGTGACAAGTCTAAACATATTGAGATCAAATATCACTATATCTGGGATATGGTGCAAAGAGGAGCAATAAGACTCCATCATATAGTGTCTGATGACTAGATCGTTGACATTCTTACCAAGCCTTTGCTAAAAGGAAAGTTCTTGGTTTTTAGAGAGCAACTTGGACTAACAGATGTGACCCTTCTTAGAGAGGGTGGTTATGGATGATAAGCCTTGGATGTGCGAAATCCTTGTCATGTGTTGACAAGTGGATCCCCCCAAGCAGTGATGAGCCTTGGATGTGTGAGATCCTTGTCATGTGTTGGCAAGTGGATCCCCCCCAAGTAGTGATGAGCCTTGGATGTGTGAGATCCTTGTCATGTGTTGACAAGTGGATCCCCTCGAGCAGTGAAGAGCCTTGGATGTGCAAGATCCTTGTCATATGTTGACAAGTGGATCCCCCCAAGCAAAGATATGACTTGGATGTGCAAGATCCTTGACAAGTCGGTAATCCCACCAAGCAGAGATGGGACTTTGTTATGTGAGATCCTTGTTAAGTGGGTTATCCCCCCAAGCAAAGATGAGATTTGGTTGTGCGAGATCCTTGTTGGTAATCCCCCTCAAGTGAATATAGGGTGATGGATGAATCTCCCCTGTGATGATTCTTCTTCATTAGATTGTAACACCATTGTTCCAAAGCAGAGTTCCATGTGTCAAATAGAAATTCCTCCCTAGCCGAGAAGGGTTGTTGAAAATTGACAACTAAGGAATGAAGTTTCTTGAATAAAATTTCATTTCTGACTATTCTCGAGTGAGTTTCTAAAAACAGAAAGTCGTGTCTATCATTACAACCATGACTTTCCAAAATTAGTAAGTCACATTGTTTCAATTGGTAATCATATACATATGATGGACAATCACTTTTATCCTTGATCATTCTCAATTGTTTAGTTTTTTAATTTAGTCATAATCATATATATATATTATTATATATATATATATATATATATATATTTATTATCCTTATGATACTATAATTATTATTAAAATGAAATTCCATGTCACCCTCTCCTACTTGGCACTCAATCATGCCACTTCACATCTCTCTCATTCAATGATACGTAACTCTCTCTTTAATGTTCTTACACACATCTTACTCTCTCTTACACACTTTAATGACTCATCATAAAAAAATTCTTCTACACCTCTTTAGTGAATATGTTACACTTCTCCTTAATGGCTCAAATTCTAAGGCATGTGTACGTCCTTTATGGCATAAGTTACACTCCTATTTTGTCATATGTAACTCCTCAGGGCATGGGGGATACTCCCTCATGAATTTGACCTCCTTGCTTTTCTTATATATTTGTGCCTCTCATCCTCTCTATTACTCACTTGTGCATTGTGAAAGGAGAGTATGAACTTGAGAAAGAGAGATTTAGAGAGACTAGAGAAGAATCATGAAAGAGAAAGAAACATAAAGTTTTGAAGAGTAAGAGCAGAACTTGGTGAGCCAAAGTAATTCAGAGTTTGCATCAACTACTGCTATCAAAGGTCTTCTTCAGATGTGGGTGAACTTCTTCTTTCTCTCATTGTATTCTGTATCTCTGCTGAACAATTGATTTCTAAGAGACGAAGAATTTGGTTGGGTTTTACCCTTGTGGGTTTTGCACTGGTCATTGGACCTAAATTCTCTGTCTACTTGTGACCTTGGTTGTCTTCTATTTTGCATATGGTTTATATGGTGTATGTTATATCTACAATTGCTTAATTAGTATTGTAGAAGAAATAATTTTTGCAATAAGTAATTGTTGCAGCGTAAAGCTTCAAAATTTCAACAAAGTGGTGGATTCTTTCATGTGTTATATAGTTGTATCATTGAAATGAATACAATGAGTGTAGAATATGGCTTGAGGCATTTTACATCAACTCTCGTCTCTTGTCCTTTCTTGTGGGTTTTCTTTCTTAACATGTCAAAGGGATATTTCACCATCAGATTCCAATTGTGCATACTTAACACGTTTGAGGCACACATTGATTAAGAGGAGTACCTTACCTCAGAAGGTGTATCGAAGACATGATTTATGGCAAGACAAGGTCAAGAATAGCCTGAGGAGAAAATAGCCTACCTTGTAAGAGGTCCAAAGCATGACATGTGGAAAGAAGAGAGACCAAAGGAGTAGGAGGCCCAAAGCATGACAGGTGGTAAGGAAAGAAGCTAAAGGAGGAACACCCCTCTTAGAAAGGTGTCATGTGATGCTCGGATTTGTATGGCTAAAAAAGATCCCTTGTGGTATTACACATTATTCAAGCCATATTCCTCATATTTGGAGGAGTGTTTCTCCACTGAGGCGAAATTTTGTGGGTAAGATCAATTATTTAATCCATTTTCACATTTCTAGACGCAGATTTCACCTTTTGAGGTCTATGGGGTAAATACACATTGCGTGCGGAGATGCCATGCAATATTGTTGACATGTTCAAGCCCTTAAAATAAAGGAATTTTCCTTATGGAAATGACAATTGGCATTGTGGACCTATTTTATTCATTCAAAAAGGAAAGGGAGCACTCCATTCAATAAGAATTCTAGAAGCTTCTAAAAAGTAACATAATTTCATTAATTGAGGTTTGATTTGAAGGATATCAATCGAGGAGAGGATTGAGGGATGCATGGTTGGAATTCTGGGAGCTCCCGTCCAACATTGGTAGAAGATCATTTGGAGGAAGAAGTTAATGGGCATTTCAACATGAGGTTCGTCATCAATCTATTGTATTTTCTTAAGTTGATTTAATGGTTGGAAATAACATTATAAATTGTTAAAATTTTGAACCCAACAGATGGCAATTAATTCCTAGCGGATTATCATGGATCTACTAAATGAAAGCACAACTAGGTTCGTAACAAAATATTTAGTTGAAGCAAATATTAACCAATCATGGTCACGCATTTGGCGCACACAAATTTTGCCCAATCAACTGTTAATTTTCTAGGGCAATTGCTAGAATTAAGTTCTTCACCTGATAACTACTTCAATGATCAATTAGACATTAGTTTCATATAGCATTAAGTTCAATAACATTTAGGCAGTTATACAAAAGAAAAACATCAACTAATAAACATGAAAGCACAACAAAGTAACCATGAAACAAAGAGACAAGAGACATAGAAAATTAGGCACACAACTAGGGAAAAACCCACAAAAATTTCTTCCTTATGAGAGAGAGAGTTTCCAGATTTATCAATACATCATAAATAACAAATAGCAGAATAATAACCAAGCTAGTAAACAAAATCGTGATCAAGTGCCATGTCAAAATCCAAGTCCTTGAAATTTCGGCCCTCCATAGAATTTTGGCTGCCTCTTGAAATTTCGGCCTCCTAAAATTTCAGCCCTCATGTAATTTCTTTGGATCAGAGATGCATAAGACCAAATTGATCTATCCAAATGAGGAGAAATGTTTTCCTTTATATATCCATCAAGTGGGGGTCGAATGGGTGCCTCTGAGGGGCCCAAACAACCTAAAATATCATGAGGCCAACTTGAAATAAAATTTGGAGGCAAATTTAAAAATTCAAAATTTGAATTTACTTTTGAAGATGAAAATACGGGCCATGGCTACCATATGTTTCAACACTCCCTCTTAGCTAGGGAAAGACTTTGAATTCTCTCTCTCAAGATCAATCTTCCCGACCAATTGTAGGTCTCACAACCCACGCCCTAAGGAAGAGATCATTAGTCTCATCATAAGGGAAGATACATAACATTGATCTCAATTCATCTCCTTGGCCATGTGTTCTTACAAAACACAACATAAGTGAGGAACCAAGAATACATCTATTGAACCATAAATTCTAACAACACATAGCCTATAGGAGGAATCAACAATACATCTCTCGGACCATAAGGTCTCACAACACAGCCTATGGGATATGGTCCATAATATGATGCTATGTAATTAGTGCCTCCTCTTCAAGCAAATTCTCAATCATTCTAGTTTCTTCATATAAATATTAGTAACCAACTCAACATCATAAATGTAGCCATGGTGAATCTCAAATATTAAGCAAACAATATTAAGTTGTTCATCAAACGTAGAAGCAAACATCAACAACTATCAACAGACAGTAATAGACTTCAACGGTGGCTTCTCACAAAAGTAATCATTGACAACCATAGTAGAGTCCAACAGACAATAAGTGGCTTCTCACAAAAGCGAATATTAGTATCCATAGTGGAATCTGACGGATAATGTGGCTTCTCACAATCATAGTCGAATTTAGCAGATCATAAATAGCTTCTCATAGAAGCAGACATCAACAACCATAGTAAAATCCAATAGACCATAATCAAATCCAACAAATAATAAATGTACTTCAGCGGAAACAAACATTCAATGAACCAATGAGAGAATCTACCAAGTCAATATTAGAGTCTTGCAACTTCTTCAAATCATTGATCATAAAGTTGTCAATGGACTTGCAATCCATTTTGCCAAAGATATCACCATGCTCATTGTTAGGTCCCTATACTACTAGTGTAACCCCTTATTGTTATTAGTGAAACCCCCTTATCATATTGTTGTGCCCATGTAGTCCCCGTATTGTTATTATTGTGCCCCATATAAGCCCACTATTGTTATCGTTGTGCTCTTACATTATTATTGTTATGTCGGCTCTGATTACATTATAACCCCTTAGACTTCTATATATAGAAGGGAGGTCTTTTCATTTGTATCATCCAAGAATTGTTCACTTGTGTAATGTAATGGAGGTTGCCCCCTTGAAGAGGTTTATTTCTAAGGCGTTGATCTATCTTTTCCATCTTTTTGTGAGCTAATTTCATAACGTTTGGTATCAAAGCTTTGAATTCTAGGGTTTCGCTACTCCAAATAGGTCATCTTGGAATTTTCGCTATAATTTGTTTTCTACGAAGTTTTAGATTCTGAAATTAAAACCCATTTGAGTTGAAATCTTGGAGAAGCTCAAGCCCGAATTTTCAGATTTTTCTTCGGTATATTTTCGGAGATACAGTCCAAGACATTTAGGGTTTCTACAGGCCCCCAAATTACATCCCAAACAGGTGACCTTGGAAAAATTGTCATAACTCTCTATTAGAGCATCTGATTAAAATTTTGTAATAAAGTGACAAAAAGAAGACAGATGGTAGTTTGTTGGGTATCAGTTTTAGAACCTAAGGTCGAAATAGTGACATGTGCCACATCATAGAAGTTCTCTCTACTGAACCAGTCTATAATTAGGTCATCGCGAGAGATTGGGGATAACTCTTCCTTCGGGATCTAGTTGCGATCAGACGTGCGGGGTTAGAAAGAGGACTCAGAGGGCGATCACAGGTCGATAGTTCATAACTTAAACATCAGAAATTTCAAAGTTACAGTTGTTTCAAGATCAAGCTCCTAAAATCAAAGAAAAGCGATATGAGGAAATTTGATGGCAAAGATCTGATAAATTGGATACTACAGATGGAGCAATATCTTGATCTACATGAGGTGCAGCTGTTACAAAAGGTATGTATTGCATCTCTATATTTAGAACCAAATCAATTTTTATGGTATAAAGGGCTTTGTTCTCGTAAACCACTTGTCATGTGGTCAATTTTCACGAAGGAAATGATAGCACATTATGAGGGTACAAAGAGCAACACCTTCTTTAGCCAATTGATAAATCTCAAACAAAAGGGTTCAATGGTAGAGCACATTGAGGACTTTCACAAATTGAGTATAAGGGTAAATGATATTCCAAAGAAGCAGAGGATTGATGTCTTCATAGGGACTTCAAAAGACAACATCCAACATGAGGTTCGCCTTTGGGAACCTGATTCATTGGAGAAGGCATACAGGTTGGCAAGAAAAGTGGAAAGCAAAATTACGGCAACAAGGAAGTCTACCCCTCACAATTATAAAGATGTAAGTGTTGTTTCTCCTAGTCTCCCACAAGTTACAAGGTTGACACCACAACAATTGGAAGAAAAATGAGCAAAAGGACTTTGTTACAATTGTGATAGCAAATGCCAAATACATTAAAGGTCATAATTTTGCTGAGAAGAAATTATTTAACATAGATTGTGAAGAGGAGGAAGAAAATGATCAATAAACGTCAAAAGAAGAGGATATACACCGGGAACCAACCTTGGAGAAAGAACAAATGAATCCTACCATATCTTGTACTGCATTGGCAGGAATTACCACTCCTCAAACTCTCAAGATAGAAGGACATATCAAGAAGAAGAAGGTTCAAGTAGTGAAATATCAGGAAGAAAAGGATCAAGAAACGTCAAAAGAAAAGGATACTCACCAGGAACCAACCCCAGAGAAAGAAGAAATGAATCCGACCATATCTTGTAATGCATTGGCCGGAATTACCACTCCTCAAGCTATAAAGATAGAAGGACATATCAAGAAGAAAAAGGTAATAGTGTTGATTGATTCGGGTAATACCCATAATTTTATTCATTTTAAGATAGCCAAGGAATTGAATTGCTTCCTATATCCAGCACCAGAGTGTCAAGTGACGGTTGCAAGTAGAGGAACCATAAATTGCTTTGGAAAGTGCCAAAATATCAAGCTATCCATGGGAGAATATGTTTTGAATAGTCCAATGCCTTCCATTCCAATGGGTGGTGCTGATGCTGTGCTAGGAGTCCAATGGCTACAATCTTTGGGGAAACCGAGAAATATAATCAGCTCTAACGACATGACAAAGCTTCTAAAGGAAGAACAACGTGGCCTGATTGCACAATTATGTTTGCAAGAGGTTCCCACGTTGAAATCATCTATTTCTCCAGATCTCCAAAAAGTCTTGGACAATCATTCCAAGGTATTTGAGACTCCCAAAGGCGTCCCACTTATTTGTGATCATGATCATGTTATTCATTTTCTAGGAAGTGTTCCTCCAAACATCAGGCCTTACAGATATCCCTTTGCACAAAAGAGTGAAATTGAACGTATGGTTGCAGAAATGCTAGAGGCTGGTATAATTCAACCTAGTCAAAGTTCTTTCTCTGCTCCAGTAGTATTGGTGCACAAGAAGGATGGATCATGGTGCATGTGTCTGGATTTATAGAGAGCTCAACAATCTCACTATTAAAGATAAATTTCCCATTCCTCTCATTGATGAATTATTAGATGAATTGCATGGAGAAATTTACTTTAGCAAGTTGGACCTTCATGCAGGATATCATCAAATCAGAATGAAGATTGAAGGCATTCCAAAAACAACATTTAGAACTCATGAGGGTCATTATGAATTGGTCATGCCTTTTGGCCTTACCAATGCACCTTCTACATTCCAAAGTTTGATGAATTCCGTTTTCAAACCCTTAGAAAATTTGTGTTAGTATTTTTTGATGATATACTAATCTACAACAAGTCTTGGAAGGATCATGTTCAACATGTTGATAGAGTGCTCAGACTATTGAACAAGAAATAATTATATGCAAAAATCTCCAAATGTTTCTTTGGAGTACAAGAGGTAGAATACTTGGGACATATTGTATCTCATGAAAGTGTTAAGGTAGACCCTCGAAAACAACAAGTTCTCCAACTCTTAAAGGATAACCTCACTTTGGCACATAATCAAATGAAACATTAGGCAGATCAACATCACAGCGAAAGAAGTTTTGATATAGACGATTGGGTATTTTTATAAATGCAACCATACAAACAAATGTTCCTCAAGCAAGCTAAGAAGGATAATGAATTATCACCAAAGTACTATGGTCCTTACAAGGCACTGCAAAAGATTGGTACTATGACGTACAAATTGGAGCTTCCTGCATCTTCCTGAGTGCCCCCAGTTTTCCATCTTTCATGCTTAAAGAAGTTTATAAGTGACAAGCTCCTAGTTCAAACAATATTGTCGGAACTTGACGAGGAAGGAAAATCATATTGTAATCTGAAGCATTCACAGGAACAAGAAACCGACAACTACGAAATCGATCAATTTCAGAGTATATTATCAAGTGGAAAAACTTACTGTTGATTTGGGGTAGCATCGGATGTGCTCTAGCCACAAAAATCAGTGGAGAGGCTAAGGCACATGAGATCTCCAATACCCAGAAGGGCTTTGAGACTCATGAGAAGAAGTCTCATGTATGCAGATTGAAGAAAGCCTTGCATGGGCTGAAACAGGCACTGAGAGCACGGTAGGATGAACGGATGGCTACTTGCAGAAGATGGGATTTGTTAAGAGTGACACGGATCCGAATCTTCAATATCTGGTTGTAGAGAACGGGTCGTTAATCTTAGTATTGTATGTGGATGATCTCTTTCTGACAGGATCATCCAGGCTCATTGGAGACTGCAAGAAGAATCTAGCCACATAATTCGATATGAAGGATTTGGGACGAACGCACTACTTCCTAGGGTTGGAAGTTTGGCAACAAAAGGGATAAATCTTCCTTGGGCAAGGGAGTTATGCTACATAAATCCTGAAAAGATTCAGGATGTTGATCTCACCCTGTACAGGTAGTTCATAGGGTCCCTGATGTATGTTGTCAATACAAGGCCAGATATTTGCTATGCTGTCAACACCCTCAGTCAGTTCATGGTGGAACCAAAGAGGGCACACTGGGCAGCAGTGAAACACGTTCTCAAGTATTTACAGGGAACAATCGATTATGGACTTTTGTACACCAAAGGTAAGGATATCAATTTGAGTGGATTTACTGATGCAGATTGGGCAGGAAGTTCAGTGTATCGGAAAAGTACTTCTAGGTATTGTTTCAACATTGGATCAGGAATGACCTCATGGTGCAGTAGGAAACATAAGTCTGTGGCTTTGAGCTCATTTGAGGCAGAATATATGGTAGCAAGCACAGCTTCGTGCGAGGCCATTTGGCTTAGAAAACTACTTGTGAACCTATTCAGAAGGAATATGGAGGCGATCAATATCATGTGTGATAATCATAGTTGCATCAAGCTCTCTGAGAATCTAGTGTTTCATGATAGGTCAAAGCTTATTGATATCCGATGTCACTTTGTCAGGGAATGTGTCCAACGAGGAGTTGTATAGTTGAGCTAGGCTCCTACAAGGGAACAGGTGGTAGACATCCTCACCGGGGCCCTTGGAAGGACAAAGTTTGACTACTTCAGGGAAAATACGAGGATGGTAAAGAACTCGTTTCATTAACAGAAATGGGAGTGATAACAACACAGATGCAAAGGGAGTTGGAGTGCGGATGCAGTGTTGGGAGAAATGACCAACAACAACATGGATGCAGAGGGAGTTGTCGTACAGATGTAGAAGTGGCAGTGGCAAAGCCATGGGCAGCAGTACAGGATGCAGCAGTGCAGAGGATGTTGAGCAGGGAGGCTTAGCATCAACACATGAACCAATGCCAGATGATTAGGGTGATACTCAATGAGGAGTATTGCTAGAACACAGTCCTCACTAAGAGGGAGTGTTGATTTGGGGTAGCATCGGATGTGCTCTAGCCACTAAAATTGGTGGAGAGGCTAAGGCACATGAAATCTCCAATACCCAGAAAGAGTTTGGGCAGATTCTAAATAGTTTGGGAAATATTAAAATAATTAATATTTTTAATGGAGTCCCCAAGTCTAAACTAGGAAAAATAAATATTAATGTGAATTAATATAAAACTGCGTTAGAATGGTCCAAAAGTCATGGATCCAGCCAGATCTAATCTTAGTTGTCGATTGGGGACTTAATCTCAGCTGTTGATTTGTTAACGAGAAAAGTATAAGGGGAGGCTTGAGGGTCACTTGGAGAATACACTGAGGGAGACTAGTCAGTTCAATTTCTGGAGTGGGGTTAGCTGAGGAATTGGAACTAGTGGTTTGGTGAGCAATCAGGAGGCAACAAGTACAAAACAAAGAGACGAGATCAACCACTAGAGACCAGTGCTAAGGTAGGAGAGACAAACACAGGGCATTTCAGGCAGGCACAGAGACAGCAAGAGACTGCGCAATAACTAGCTGGGCCTGCGTGAGTGACGTAGAGAGGCCCAGGGCTGACGCAATCAAGCGGGGGCAGACACAGAGTGTCTAGGAGCGACGCAGAGGTCAGCCAAGCTGATGCTGGGACTGGGAGAGGTGTTGGAGCCTGGCACTGGAAGAGGTGCTGGAGAAATTCTCTTGGTGGGTAAGCCAGTTTGGCACCCTATTGTACTGAAGAATTGTTGAATAATAAAATCCTCCCTTGTTGCACTGGCTTTCCCACATTAGGTTTTTCCAGGGACTGTTGTCCAAAATAACTGTGTCAATGTGTTGATTCTTATGCATGTATTTGTTTCTGTATTACGGTGTGATATATGCAGCAGAATTTATTGTAATGTTTATTGAAGGAATTTCATAAATAACTTATTGAAGAATAAGTAGGAAAAGTAAATCAGTTGTTGCAGTGATAGAATTTTCACACTTACCCGCTGAAGATTCCACATGGGAGCACGAGAATTTTATACACAAGCATTCAAAACTACTCAAGCGTTGAGGACAACAGTTTTTGAAGGAGAGGGGAATGTTGGGTCCCTATATTACTAGTGTAGCCCCTTATTGCTATTAGTGAAACCCCCTTATTATATTGTTGTGTCCATGTAGTCCCCATATTGTTATTATTGTGCCCCATAGAAGCCCACTATTGCGATTGTTGTGCCCTTACATTATTATTGTTATGTCAACTTTGATTACATTATGACCCCTTAGACTCCTATATATAAAAAGGAGGTATTGTCATTTGTATCATCCAAGAATTGCTCATTTGTGTAATGTAAAGGAGGTTGCCCCCTCGAATAGGCTTATTTTTAAGGCATTGATCTATCCTTTCTATCTTTTTGTGAGCTGGTTTCATAACACTCATGCCTTTACAAAAGCAACTTCTCCCTACACAAAAATCCTCTACATAGTACAAAAAATTACAGGCTCATCAAGATCAATATTGGTCTTTAAAAACTTCTAGCCACCTTCATTCTTCAATCAGGTTGATCTTGTCTGCTCGTTCTGAGTACATGACCTATTACGAGTCTTCTTGTCACATTGTTCTTCCATCTTTTCCAATGATTTGCTATACCTTGGCAAACTTCATTATGTACCTGCAATCCTCACGAGGAGGCTATGGAAGAACAAGAACAATTAAGCAAGCCAAGAGACTCATAATGAAACAATCAAGATAGTACTTATCCTTTGAGTTTGTGTTATCTCCCTCTTGATCTTAGATCGAGTCTGTTACCGCTCAAACTTGCAGGGGTCCTAGAAGGGGATCCTTGAAGGGCTACCACTAGGTTAAGGGCAACAATGGAGCAATAATAGCTCATTGTCACCTCGGCTAAGGATCTGTACGCTTTACAAATTTTCACTGATGGGAGGAGACCCGTTATGATAAGGATCACGAAATGGATGGACTAATGATAGGGTGAGGGGTGATCCTAGAAGCCTATTCACAAGAGAGGCTCAAATATGTGGATTGTTTGCTTTGGAGTGCAAGGTTGAAAGGCTCTCAAGGAAGGACTTAAGGAGAATTTCAAGGTTTAGGTTCAAAGTATGTATCTTATAATGGAGGTTCCTAAGCCTAAAATTCTTGTGAAGATTTGGATTCCAAGTAATCTTTGAAGGATTATCCTTAATGGTGTATGGGACCACGCGGGACCAAGTGGACCCGAGGTTATGTCAAGGGGTAAGGTTTAGCAACCAGTGTTATTCTTGACCTATCCTTGAGGGAGAAAGGAGAAGTGCAGTTGAGGGAATTTCTTCCTTAGAGAATTCATAGCCAAGGAATTCGAATTCTCTAAGGCTAGGCAACAACAAAGGGGCAACAGTTTTACTAGCTCCAACAAGGAGTGCGTAGGCTAGCCCAACAACAACACAGAGGAGAGAGCAGATTTTTGACATTTGTGGCAAAAATGGAAACTAGTGGCTTGAGGGATCAAGATAGGTTGGATGGAGCATCCAACTACGTCATATGGAATGAAAGAATGTTGTTCCTTCTAGATGAGCATGCCCTCAAGAGATATGTCGACAACATGGTGGTTGCCCCTGCAGATGTAGATCTGTTGAAGAAATACAAGGCTGAGATGGAGAAGGCGAAAAGAATGATCCTCGACAGAGTGAAGGATCATGTGGTCTGTCACATCGCTAGTAGAGGGAGTGCTAAGGAGATGTGGGACGCTTTGTCTACCTTATATAAGGGATCTTCCGAGCAATGGACGTTGTACCTTGAGCAAAAACTGAGATCTGCTTAGATGCAGAAAAGAGAACGTGTGGATCCATTCGTCACGAAGCTTGAGCAAACCCGTGATGAATTGTTTGATGTGGGGCATACACCTCAAGATTCAGAGTTGGTTAGATTGGCCCTCAATTTTGTCTCGGATGAGTGGCAAGTCTTTGTCCAAAGTATCCTGGGCAGAGGAGCTTTGCTGAATTGGGATGAGATGTGAGCAAATCTAAAACAAGAGGAGCTGAGGAGAGTCTTAGTCAAGATTAAACCTAGTGAAAGAAGTCATAGTGGGTCGAAGCCTAAGGAGGACGAGGAGAATGTAGCCCTTGCATCGAAGGGACAACAGGAGCAACAGAGACGTAAGAAGGATTTCTCGAAGATCAAGTGTTTCAGGTGTGGTGAGATGGGTCACTACGCTACTCAGTGTCCTCTTAGGAAGAAGGACAAAGATGAGAAACACAATCCAAAGGCTGCACCCATGAAGATTGAGGAGGAGTTTGCCATGATAGTCGAGATACCTCCAAGAGGGAGGTGGGCTAATTTGGAGTTGTAGTTTGAAAGAGCTACAGATGGGCAAGGTCCTTGAGGAGCCCACCTGTTGGATCAATTCCGTGTTTCGGGAGCCTAGATCAGAAGTAGCAGGATGGAATAGTGTCGGATGGTGCTGAGGAGTGTCAGGGAGACAGTTGCAGTGGCTAGGAGTGTTGGAGACTGAACTATGCAGAGTAGAGTTAGTAACAGTGCAGATGGCAAAGAGAAGAGGTTAGCAACAACGTAGTAGATTCAAAGGATCAACGCAGAGACTAGCAACAGTCAGGCTTCAACATTCACTTGGTATCATACTGAACATAGTTAGTTTAGTAATTTGGGATGTTTTCCCATTGCTGATGGAGTAGCAGCAACAGTTTGCAGTGTAGTGGTAGTGCAAGCAGCGACACAGACGCAACACTTGAGAGGGAGCTGTAGTATGGATGCAGTGTTGATAGTGGTCGTGTCAACAAAAGTACAGTTACAGCAACAACGCAGTAGTTGGTGGACAACATGTCACACATTAGCAGCACAGAGGACGATGTTATGAAGTCAGGTTGATGCTTCAGTGGGAGGCATTGCTAGAGCACATTCCTCTCCAAGAGGGAGTGTTGATTTTTGGTAGCATCGAATGTGCTCTAAGTCTCAAATTTTGCAGGGAGGCTTAGACACGTGCATTCTCCAATACCCATAAATTTTTGGGAAAGTCCACCTGAAGATAGTTTTATTAAAATAATTAATTATTTTTAATGGTATCCTAAATCTAAACTTAGGAAATTAAAATAATTAAAGGGTATTAATATAAACTGTGGGTGAAACTTTTAGAAGAAGGCGGAGATCAAGTCAATATGATCCTAGCCATTCATTAGGATCTAATCTGGGCTGTTGATTCATCAACGAGAAGATTATAAGAGGAAGCTTGATGGGCACTTGGAGAACACACCAAGTGAGTTCAAAAGATCGAATTTATGAAGCAAAGCAACTGCCAGACATAGATTCAAAGTGAGCTTTTGCATTGAGGGGCTGTGAGTATCCGGAAGAAGGAAGTTTTCCTGGGCCAGAGAGTACGAGGCAGAAAGAGGGCAGAACAACATCCAGAGAGAGGTAGATGCTGGCCCGCTGATGCAGTGGCAGCACATGCCTTAGAGGGAGATCAAATTCCTGCAGGGGAAATCAAATTTCGGTAGCCGGGGGCCGGGGTGTGAGACCAGGAGGCAAAGATTAAGATTTTCCAGCTAGCAGAGGGTCCAGAGAAGGAGTAGTGTGATACCTAGCATGGGTGACGAACTGCGTGTGAATGATGCAGTTTTGCGCAGAGGGTGCGCAGAGGCTCCAATTTAGCATGATCAAACTCAGATTCTCCCAGTGACAGGGTGAGAGCACTTCACCATTCGTTTTGTCCAGTTTTTCTCTGTATCAGATTGCTAGTTGAGCATCCAAGAATTGTACTCAGATTTACTGCTACATAATAATACAACCTCAGATCCGCTGCATCAATTTTCCCGCATTGGGTTTTTTTGGGGACATTACTCCAAAAATAACGGTATTATTTTGTTGTATTTTATTTCGTGCTCAGTGTCTTGTTTCCGCATATAAATTAATTAAATGAAGGCTACAGTGTATGTATTTTGATATTTTCCATAGGAAACTGCAAATAACTTGTTCATGTAAATTTAACAGGTAGGAGAAATATCATCAGTTGTTGCAGTAGGGATTATAGTTTTGGAATTTTCACATTCCAGAGCTGCCTATTTTGAAAATTCATGTTACTATTTTCATGATTAGGTGTGGAAGATATCTTTGGAGACTCAAGTTTCTCATGTGAGTCTGACGAGTTTGACGAATCTAGAGAATTGAGATGTTGAGTAGCTTCATTATGTGAAAATTCCTTAATCTAACACTTCAGAAACCCCTACTGCAAATACTGGTTTAACATCTCCTACTTGTTCTTTGCATTAACAAGTTATTAATTACATAAACGTCGATGTAAACATTATTGCAGCCTACACATACATATAGATCATGAACTGAAATAAAATGAGACAATAACACAAGGGACACTGTTATTTTTGGACAATCGTCCCTAGAAAAACCCAATTCGGGAAAACCAGTGCACCATATAGAGGGTTTGTATTATTAAGCAGATTCTTCAATACAACTAGGGTGCCAGATATGGTTCACCCAACATATAATATCGTTGGCAGAAGTACCTCTATCCGGAGACAAAAATTCAGGCAAATTCAACAATTGGATGATCAAACCCCACCGTGACTCGACTGTTCCTAATGCTGGACAACGATAGCTGCTCCAACTTCTACGCTGGAACTGTGTCACTCTTCTAGGAGTTGTGTCACCCCAACAATGAGCCTCCCTTGCTCAGAAAGTTGATTTTGCTGATCTGCTCCTCTGCCCCACAAAATCTTCCCAGCGCTACCTCTAAGGGTTTGCGTCAGCCTCTACCGCTTTTGCGTCACCTTTGTCAGCTCTTATGGCTCTGCATCACCCTTTTAGGGACTGTGCTGCCTCTCCCAGCACTGCTCTACCTCTTTGCTATGTATTCTTCAGCCTTGGATAGAAAATCCCTTGTGGAACTGCCCCTCACTTCAACTTAGATCACTAGCTCAATTTTCTCAGCAAACCTCGCCCCAAAAAAATCGAACTCTTTGATCTCTTGGTGTATCTCCAACTGACCCTCAAGCCTCATCTTATACTTTTCTTGTTGATGAATCAATGATCGAGATTAAGTCCCTAATCAACAGGTAAGATTAAAACTGACTTGATCCTCCTCTCTTAGAAGTTTCTCACCCATATTCTTATTAGTAGCCATTAATATTTTTATTTTCCTAAGTTTAGACTTAGGAACCCATTAAAAATATTAATTATTTTAATAACTCCTCATCCGGGTGGAATTTCTCCAAACGATTTTTGGGTTCCAGAGATCTCATGTGTTCTAGCCCCTCCACGCTAGAGCACATCCAATGCTACCCAAAATCAACACATTATTCTGGGGTATTTGATCGGGTGTAACCTTCATCCTGTCACAAATACAGGTCAACATCACGATTGCTTGATCCACCTTACTTGAAAGGTTTGCCTGATCCTTTTTAAATTCATTCTTGTTTTGCTCACGCTGACTCTCTATTCTCTTTGTTTTGTCTTGGAGCACTTCAATTTTTTCTCCATGTCTGGTCACCTTCGCCTCAAGATATCTTAATTTTTTTATTAAAATTGGCCATCGACATTGATGAAGACATTGAGCGGGTCTGAGGTGGAGTATATTTATCTAGCTTAACTCTCTTTTTTAACTTGATCCTAAGTTTTTTTTTTTAATATTATTATTATTTTTTTTAAATTAATAAATATTAATGATGTATAATTATTAGGAAATATAATCGTGGTGAATTACTTAGGCGTATAATGAAAAAGGCATATACACTTAATGGAAAGGCACAAACAATGGAAGACGACGCCGACATATAATGAAAGGGCACGAATCAGACAACTCAATGGGAGTGAATGGATACCAAATGGAAAAGTGGATGACAGAGTGCGCAGCACGATTGATGGTCAACGAAGACAGGTTTTTTGGATCTACGGAGTGCAATGACAATGAAAGGGCGTTGATTAACCAGGAGAAGGGATGCAGGGGAGACGAGAGACAGAGAAAAATGACCAACAAGGGAGCAACCATGGATGCAAGGGTGCGAAACTGTGGAAACATTGTGGACGTGAATTACAACGAACATAGCGGTGAACAACAACGGATAACGAACGACAACGATGTATGCAGAGGGGCAGCGTTTCAAGTGACAATGATAAGCTACAAATTTAACGAATAGATCGTACATTGTTGTACAAACAACAGAGAGGATGAACACTGTGTACCAGTTGTTTTCCTAGCCTGACGACGGAAGTGGCTCTGATACCAGATGGAGCAGAAAAATCAGCTTTAAACAAAATATATATGTATTTTATTAATAAACTTGAATGAATGAATACACTGTGGGAAGCCTTGGCTTAAATACAACCCTGGGTGCCTCTTGGTGAATTTATTTATCTACTAATTACAATTTGTTTAATTTTATATAACAATTTTGCAGATCTACAAGGAAAGCAGCACATGCAAGTCTATGGACACCCGCCTGTGTATGGCATGCACCAACCTTGATGCAGTGAGGAATTTGCATGTGACACTATTGGGCAGATTCTTCTAAATGTTGCACTGAAATTTCTACCACAGGTTCATCAAGCTAGTCACTTTTCTATGGGGTATTTTTCTGTGCTAACACTGCCTTAGCTCATAGTATCAAAAACCAAACCCTAGCAGTGTGCCATCACGAATGGAAACTGCTGTTAAGGATAGAGAGCCCAACTGAAGTTGACAAAGTCAATGCGTGCATGCACAAAATCCTTGAATGGAAGATCAACTGCTACAAGCTCCTTTTGAGAACTGCGTCTCTCCTAGAATAGGCAAACTTTTCATCCAACTGATCTAAATCTGAACTGAACAATGCAAACTTTAATTTAACACTCTCTGCTGTGCCATCAAAGTGCAAAAGAACTATGTGGACTGTCATGAGTGCATTGTGAAGCTGTCATACCTGCTGAGTATGCCCTGGTACTGTGGAGAAGACTGACTGAGCTACAACAGGTAAAATTCTAACAATTATCCCTTGTTCAACTTAGCAGACTGTATAAGTTGATGGCCATAAAAATTGTATTAAAATTAAGAGTAACTGACTTCACTCATGCAGTTGAACAGACTACCTCTTTGATGAATTCTTGTGCAAATACTATTGCCCAGTAATAAATGTTACCATCGTACTTAGCTTTTACATAATTACTTAGAACCATTTAACATGCACTTTTTTTAAGTTGAGGCTCCCTTTTACTGTACAAGATAGTAAGGCTGCAGGTTCATCATCATCATTGCATTCATCACTTATTTGGAGTTAGTAATTGAGATTTTGGTGGATTGAGAGAAGTACCACATTCTCGACATTTGCAAGATTGCTGCAAATATTGTCCCATTTGCTCATTTGCACAGTCATAATTAACCTAGCTACTGGTAAACTTATCTAACTCAACTTTTACTTGAGCTTTAAGATGATGAGGCAGGCATTCCTCTTGGACATTACTTTACAGTCTCAGTGTATTACATGGATAATTGTTTCCAGTAATCTTAAAATACTTGGAGACAGCAAGGAACTAATTGGCAACAGTGACTGTTCATGTTTCGAAAAGTGTTACAAATTCCTAATACTTTCTTGCAGGATATTTACTAATGGAATGGCCCATTTGCTCAATTGCCCAAGCCTAATAAACTTAGCTACTGGCGAACTTATCCAATTCAACTTTTACTTGAGCATTGATTGATGAGGCATTCTTTTAGACGTTATTTTATAGGCGCAGGACTCTATAATTTATTATTTGTGGGTGGTTTGTAAACCTAGCTACTGGTAAACTTATCCATTTCAACTTTTACTTGAACATTGATTGATGAGGCATTCTTCTAGACGTTATTTTATAGGCTCAGCACAGTCCATAATTTATTGTTTATGGGTGGTTTATACCCAAACTTGTGTTTATTTGTTCTTAAAAACTTCAGTAAAATAATTGAATATTTTACTTGCTCTGCAATATTTGAATTCATTTATTTTTCTTGGTAACCAGAAATAATTAGGTATTGGTGTGTTGCTGTCTTTGGTAGGTATCATGGCTCTGCAGGTGTTCATACAAGTGTACCTGAGTTTGTGAAAGACAATGAATGTCTGGCCTGCGGTCCTGGAGTTCTCATTGAGTTGGACACCACTGTAACTTTGCAAAAGGTTTGTTCACTGAAATGTCATCTTTACTTGTCACCCAATAACTTTAACCATGGCAGAAATAAGAGATGTGACTGAATATTATAATGAAAAATCTAGATAGTTTATACACTTAAATTTCAACAATAAAGAATGTGAAATAAATTATTTTCAAGGAAATATGTATATCTATTGTTGACATATGGATCTGATTTAGCCATTTTCATGCTAGGATTGGTATCTATAGAAGAGAGTTGGACTCTCTTATAATGGATAGTGCCAAAGCAGACATGTTAAGGCAGAATAATCTGAATTATAACAGAATATTGTAATGAAAAAACTAACAGTTTGTACACATGAATTTCAAGAATAAAGGATGTGAAATAAATATTTACATCCATTATTGACTTACAGGTCAGATTTAGCCAATTTCATGCTGGGATAGGTATCTATAGGAAAGACTACTCTCTTGCTAGGGTGGTATGATTTCAATTGTAAAAAAATTAGATAGTCTGTACACTTAAATTCCAATAATAAAGGATGTAAAATAGTTCTTGAAGGAAATATGTATTTCCATCATTGATTTACAGATCAGATTTAGGCAGTCATGCTCGGATAGGTATCTTTAAAATAGAGCTGGACTCTCTTGCAATGGGTGCCAAGGCAGACGAGTTAGGGAAGGATAATCTGAATTGTAATGTGAAGCTAAATAGTTTGTACTCTTGGACATCAAGAGTAAAGGGTGTGAAATAAAATATTCTCAAGGAAATATATATAACCATTGTTGCTTTACAGAACAGATGTAGCCAGTGTCATACTAGTAAAGTATCTTTAGAAAAGCGACCAATTAAGTAGTGGTTATCTCATGCCCATCCTAGTGAGTATAGGTAAGATTGCCTTTGTAGAAAATATTCTAGGGTCTACACTTAATTTTATAGGAAGTTAGCTCAATTTTATCTCCTTTGCATAGTAGGAGTTAGACCTTATCTAGCAAGTATAGGAAAGGAAGTTTGTAATGACCCATTTCGATTTATAAGCAAAAAGGGTATTAGCATGCATACGAGGTATGCATATGATAGCTACATATGCATACATTGCATGCCTTGCACTAGTATACTTATTAAATAATTATGAAAGATGTTTAAATGAATAATAAAGGGATTAAGTACCTAACTTATTAAGAAGGGAGATATTACCTAAAATTTGACATTCTCAAAATATAGATATTAAATATTTCGTAATTATTAAGGTTATTGAATAAAATTAATCCTTTCAATCTTGCTAATGTAAATATTGATAACCATAGCATCAAAGTTTATGAGTCAATTATTATTGATTTATATGTATAAATATTATAATTAATGTTTTAAAAGTGTTAAAAAAAAAACAAAAGAAAACAAACAAAGTAAAGTTTTAATTCAACATATCAAGCTCCCCACTAATATATCATGTATCCTCACCTTCCTGCTACACGTAAAGCATATAACTCTCAAATAAAATTTGATGAGGGCTGTGGAAGAGGGCGACGACCGCCTAGGAAGGGGTATTTATCTAGGTACACGTAGACACCAAAGAGGGGGGAGAAAATTGGTTTGCTATAGGGGTGAATTGTGGTTCAGAGGAGAATTCAATGAGAATTCGAGATTTGAGTAATTGTTGTTGAAGCTTTTGGGCACTGGGGCTAGAGTGCTTCAATTTTTGAAGTATTCTGGATCTGGATATCGAGATTGTGCCCAATTTGGCAGGGAGGATTTGGTCATTTTGGTAACAAGAGCAAATTTGGAGCTACGACAGCTTGGGATCAACATCAAATGCGGAGGCCAGGTATGTATCTGTGTATTAAATTGATAAATTCATGTTTAATTTGCAGGTGTTAAATTCTGGTAGAATTTAGAGATTTAATTTTGGTAAGGACATAAAATTTTGGTATTAGAGGTTCAAACTCTGTTGGACCTGACTGTTTTTTCTTTAATCATTTTGTGATTTTTTGAGCTTGTATTGCCTCCATCGTTCATGAAAATACCCTTAAAATTTTATCGCTTTCGAACTGACTCTCTGTCTTCCTATTGAACTTGCTTTTGCAGTCATACAAGTCTCTGGTATGATTGGAGGCAAGCCAAGGGGAATCAAACTCTCGTTTGCATGCATACATGTCTTTAGTACAATTGGAAGCAAGCCTGGGAGGTTCCATTCATAGACACTTTTCTTTTTCAAAGTCTGTACCAGCAAAGCACTTAGCACTCTTTCTGATAAATGCACCTACTAGAGTTTCATCTCGTTAACCTACAACATGTTGAAGGTCAGTTATGCGGATTTTATTGGGTATCAGGCCATTGTGCGGCATTTCCAGAACCTGGAAGCCTCTTGCATATTGCGTGGTATAGTTGGTATGATTTGGTACCAACTCCTCAGTCATCCATTTTAGCAGATGATTAGCCTCCTGCATATTGACCAAATTGCAAGTTCCATAGATGGTGGTATTGTATGTTGCAACACCGAAAGAGACCACCATTTGATCAAGCAACTTGAAAGCACCCAATATTTTTCTGATTTTTCAAGAAAATGATTTACTCTTCATGTTTGTATAAAGTGGTATGCTAACTAGAACATGAAACACTTTGGAACTAGAATGTGAAGTTGTTAAACATTTTTTCAGACTTGTATTCCAATTTCCACATGCATCTTTCAGCAGAACAATAATACTTACCCTTGCCCATGCTCATTTAAATTTTTAATGTTGAAGTGATTAAATAAGCGCATGCCAAACTTTTTATATAAATTCAATTCTAAGTCTCCATGCAGATCCATTTTTCCAAAGGAAATAAATTCCACTATAATCTTTATATACACATGGAGAGAACAGGTGCCAACAAATATATGTTCTACATTATCATATTTTGAAATTGAACCTTAAATAAATTAGGTTCAATTGCAATTGTTTAATCCCGAGCTTTTCTTAGAACATTGTTCCATAAAGTATTTCATTTTTCACAAAACACCGTTTAAAATGTTTCTAAATGGAATTAAAACTCAGTTCAATCCTGTTGAAATATGTAACTAGCTTTGGTCATCATAATGACATGTGTAATCATGATTTTATGTAATTAATGTAAAGAAGAAAAAATAAAATTATTTTATTCTTGAGACATGGGTTTCATGCTCAAGGAATTTTATTTTATATAGATGAAGCTCTCATGTGAGCTATTAGGTTTGGTCATTATGCCATAAAGTCAATTGAATCAATGTCATCTATTGAAGACCCATTTGGGCATGTTACATGTTGTAAAAGATAATTTCTTTGAGTTGTAAGCCCTCCAAGACCTTGTCACAAGTACTCATTCAAGTCAGCCTTCCAAAGGAGCTAGAAATTATTCTAGAAGGACATTTCGGCCTAGACACAAGCCCAAGTCGACTTTTTTTGCATGGACATACTACTATACAAAGGAGGACTCGACCTCACTTGAAGACACATTCGACAAGCATCTAAAATAGAAGAAGTGCAAGATAGGCGAACATATTAACCTCTCATCAAGCGACGAAGGAAGAAGAAGAAACCAAATTGTTTTCTTTTTGTTTTTGGACAAATATCTCTCACAAGTTCAAGAAGGGTTAGTACTTTCTGCTACAAAAGAAGCTGAGTTACTATAGTTAACCTAAGAAGCCAAATCAAGGAAGAAATCAAGTCTCCAATCAAGGCGAATTGCAGAAGAAAAGGACTCCTTCCAAGCGAAGGGAATCAAGGAATAAAATCATTGTTTATCCCTCACACGTGCTGCAACTAGGGTTTCTGAAGAGGCCGAGAATTGTAGGTTTGAGTTAATTAGCCGAAATCTGAAGAGAAGTTGAGATCTAAGGTGAAGCAATCAGTTTGACTAGCGTGGACTCAAGGAACAAGAATTGTTTCAAGGAAGTCTTGTGACTTGGTCTTGGAGAGGTTGTTAGGTCAAGGGTATTGGTTTTGAAATTCACTACTTGAAGATTCTATAAGAAGAAGAATTTGTTTGGGTTTTTCTTTCAAGTTGGAGAGGTTTTGGCCCTGGTTGATCGCCTACATCTTGTGTCCCTTGTCTCATTGTTGCTCATATTGTGATAGTTGTTTGATAAAAAGAACACTATAATAATCAAGCTAACGAAGAACCTAATCAAAAGAAGTAAAAAGTATGGACAAGCAGTTAGCATCACTAGAGAAATCACTTCTTGTCTCTGTCGTAGATTTCTCAACGTGGTATCAGAGCTAAGGTGACAAATCAAGGAAGGGCAGTTCAATAAGGGACACTCAAGCTCCCAAAGATCAAGGATCTAGAAGGATATCAAGGACATCAAAGAATCAAGACAATCGTCTCATCCACAATGCTTCTTGAAGACAAAGGCCACATCATCATCTTAAAGGAAGTATCAAAACCTCAGATCAATCAAAGAAGAAGTCCACAACTAAAGCATTCTTGGGATCCTTCGGTCAAATCATCATCACAAGGAAGGAAACCTCAAAAGACCCTAACTCTACTTCAGTTGAAGAAATTATCAAAGCATCTTGAAGTATACTCATCCAAGGGAAGCAAGAAGAAAGGAGCAGTTGGCTGCTGGCATCATCAAAGGACTCAAGGTGATCACCCTCTATTTGAAGTCAAATATCACTCTTGAAGAAACCATCTTCATTAAGGAGTAGTATTCTATTATCTATATCATCATCAAATTCAAGAAGGCAACAGGTTGAAGGAGCATCTTCACAAGTATATTTATGTCTACATCTGAACCTGTCAAAATATCTTTTTGCAAGGAAAGCAACTAGTTGGTTGGGGCTTCAAATTTGCTTGCGTGGAAGAAAAGGACAGATCTGAACCTCATAGAAAATAAGGTCATGGAACATGTTAAAGGCTCAATCACTAAACCTCCAAAAGAGGATGCTCAAGCACTTGCAAGGTATATGAAAGGGGACGTAAGGGCTCAAAGGATTCTCATAGAATCCATCAAGGATCCCCTCATTGCCTGTGTGTCTAAACTTGAAACATCAAAAGAAATATATGACAAACTTGTAGAGTTGTTTTCCATAAGTACTATAGGAGACATAATCTCATTAGGACAAAAAACTCTACAAGATGAAGATATCAAAAGAAGAAGGAATAACCTCATATTTTATGAAGATATCTGAAATAAGAGATCAACTACAAGATTTGGGAGAGATAATGTTTGACAAAGAGACGAATACCATAGTGCTCAATGCACTATCGGAAGAATGGGGCAACATCACATCAAGTATCTATGGGAAGAAGGAAGCTACTCCATTCAATGATATGTGGTCACTATGCAAAATTGAAGAGTCCAAGTTGAAGGCAAAATTCGATGTAGGATCAAATGAACAAACTCAAGCATATGCAACTATGGAAAAAAGAAAAGGGAAGTTTGGAAAATTTGGTCCTCAGAAAAGAAAGAAGAATATGACGAAGGTTCAATGCTACGAATGTCAAGAATATGGGTACTACAAGAGAGATTGTCCTAAGCTTAAGAAGGTCAACAACAAAAGAGGAAGGGAAGAAACCCATATCACTGAAGAAGTAGAAGCTGAAAAGAAGAAATCCAAGGAGGATGTAAAAGATCTCTACTATGATTGAGATAGTCTTCCTCACCTAGTTCTTTTCAATTTTTTGTTTCAATTTTTTCTGTTGTAGCAAGAATCATCAGAAGCATGATAGGATGCATCATAGAGGCATACAATTGAAAGCAAGAGCTCATGACATCATCATAAAGAAGCATGAAAGATAGCTGAAATAGAAGTCTATAACATCCACCTATAGAAGGATGTATCTCTTGGTAACCTCATTTGAAGCATAAGTAGTACTTATGGGAAAAAGAAAGTCATCTAGCATAAAGCTCATCATACATCATTCAAGAGAGGCATTTGCACGATAAGGATGATTATGATCCTCTGCGAAATTCTTAATTAGAAGATTCACGGATTGAAAGAAGCAAGTTTTTCATCAAGAATTCCAATATGTAGGGAATTCATGGAAAGATGGTGTAATGACAATGTAAAGCATGTTAGGATGATTGGTGTACATTCAATAAAGGAAGTTGCCAAAGGAAGTCTAGAAGATCAAACGAAAGAAATGAGTCATGTATGCATATATTTAGATAAACTTGAGTCATGTTATATGGTTGCAGGGATAAATGTTCTACCTTGCGAGCATGATCAAACGAAAGGTTCTCCTCCTTTAGAAGAATGCATGAAGGTATGGTTCACACATCAACTAGATGAAATCAACATAATATGTTCTCATATGAAATATGAAGTGGTTGACAAAATTGAAGGAACTATGATTGGAAGTTCCTAGGAAGAAATGTGTGAATAAAGAAAGAAAGAGATCATGAAAATGCAACTATGGAGATGGCAACCAACATCTAAGATATGGCTATGATATCTCCATGAGAAAGATATGAAGATTTTGATAAAGTCTAGAAAATAAAGAGACCCTTGACATTGTATACATGTTGGAGATGTGTCAATATACATGCAGGATGTTGATGCAAACATGAAGACATCATGATGAAAACCCACCATAAAAGTAATCTTGATTTAATGATTCATTTTCTATTTTTGAACAATATTTGGATGGGCTCACACAGGGCTGCCAAGGAAAGAACTGTAGATGTCAACTACAACTGATATTCATGTGGTAAGATGAAAGATCTTAAAGAAAACATGACATGAAGTTGGTAGCAAGGCATGAAGGAAGGCCAAATATGGACTAATGGATCACTTTCCGATGAAAACAAAAGGATGACATAACTGACATAATTCCTAAATGAAAGTGATGGATGGTCTGTGCCCTACAAAAAGTGCCAAAAGGGTGTAGGATCCATATCAAAGAAGAAACTAATGGCACCGAAGGAAGGAGTCCTACAAGTAGTTGTTTGTCCCATGATCTCCACCTAAAGAGTTGTTGAAAGCAAGTCCCTGGTCAAGAGGGAGCTTGGTCAAGTCCCTGATTAAGAGGGAGCTTTGGTACATTCCTTTTATAGGAATGGGCATATCCTTCACTGGAATAGGTATATCCTCCCTAGTTAAGTGGGAGAGATAGACACATCATTCTTGTCTTCTCTTGGGAAGATAGAATGGAGGATTAGGTAAGCATATGACATCCAATACTCTTTGAGGATGTGATAAGGCATCCAAGACAAGAGTAGTCGTGGAGGACCGATATTCTTTGAGGACTGGGAATCCAAGATAAGAATAGTCTTAGTGGAACATACTTTGAGAGAACCCAGGTGGGGTATGTTCTGAAAGAGACAATGATGAGGGTGTCTATAAATCATTGGTCTCGCCAACATTTTTCTCTAATCTTGTGGAGAGATAGAGCAATTAGTGAAGGCCTTGTTATGCGACAATGCTGGATGATATGATGCTATACAGATGGGTTACCAATCCAACTCTTCTTATGAGAATTCTTCATATTGAGAATGTCCAAGTACCTTGTATGAATTATAAATACCTCCCTAGTTAAGAGGGAGTGTTGAAATATGTAATTAGGTTCGGTCTTCATGATGACATGTGTAATCATGATTTTATGTAATTAATGTAAAGAAGAAAAATAAAATTATTTTATGCTTGAGACATTGGTTTCATGCTTAAGGAATTTTATTTCATGTTGATGAAGCTCCCATTGTGAGCTATTAGGTTTGGTCATTAAGTCATAAAGTCAATTGAGTCAATGTCTTGTATTGAAGACCCATTTGGCCATGTTACATATTGTAAAAGAGAATTTATTTGAGTCATAAAACCTCCAAGACCTCGTCACAAGCACTCATTCAAGTTGACCTTCCAAAGGAGCTAGAGATTATTCTAGAAGGAGACGTCAGCTTAGACACAAGCACAATTCGACTTATTTTGCATGGACAAACTACTATATAAAGGACGACTCAGCCTCACTTGAAGACGCATTTGACAAGCATCTGAAATAGAAGAAGTGCAAGATACTCGAACATAGAAGCATCTCATCAAGTGAAGAAGGAAGAAGAAGAAACCAAAGTGTTTTGGGTTTGTTTTTGGTAAATATCTCGCACACGTGCGAGAAGGGTTAATACTTTATGCTGCAAAAGAAGTCGAGTTACTAAAGTCAACCTAAGAAGCCAAATGAAGGAAGAAATCAAGTCTCCAATCAAGCTGAATTGCAGAAGAAAAGGACTCCATCCAAGCGAAGGGAATCAAGGAATAAAATTATTGTTTATCCCTCACATGTGCCGCAAATAGGGTTTCTAAAGAGGTTGAGAATTACAGGTCTGAGTCAATTAGCTGAAATCTGAAGAGAAGTCGAGATCTAAGGTGAAGCAATCAGTTTGACTAGCGTGGACTCAAGGAATAAGAATTGGTTCAAGGAAGTCTTGTGACTTGGTCTTGGAGAGGTTGTTATGTCAAGGGTATTGGTCTTGGAATTCACTACTTGAAGATTCTATAAGAAGAAGAATTTGTTTGGGTTTTTCTCTCAAGTTGGAGAGTTTTGGCCCTGGTTGATCGCCTACATCTTATGTCCCTTATCTCATTGTTGTTCATATTTTGAAGGTTGTATGATGAAAAGAACACTATAATAATCAAGCTAACGAAGAACCTAATCAAAAGAAGTAAAACGTATTCACAAGCAATTATCATCACTAGAGAAATCACTTGTTGTGTCTGCCCTAGATTTCTCAACAAATCCAATGCGGATAGGAACTATTTTTATAAATAAAGTAATGTTCCCTCTCATTAAATAGATATCATTTAGTTGGGATAAAACCCCCTTCCAGGCAATGTCTGCTAAACTGTTCTACTTGTCAGCCCTACACCTAAATTTATCTAATTGGCACAAAGTTCTATAATCAATCCCAAAGGCATCAACTCATAGGAAAGCTTCAAAAATTACTAGTTTGAGAAAGGGTTGAGATAGTTCTTCCAATACTTTGTTTTTTGTGTTGGCAAGAGTTGGATCAATGCTGAATAAATGAACCATTCCTAAAATTTAATGGTTAGGAACCATGTGTTGTTTACATATTTTATTCATATAAATTTATGTTTATTTATATTTAGTTTTGGTTAGCAAATGTGAATTCATGAAGTCATGTTTAGTAATAATCATTATATATTATTATATAAATTTATGCTATTTGTTTATATGGCATGATTGTTTATATATGCTACATTAAAAAAAAGTATTATTAATTTTATTTCAAAATATTATGTTATATATATATTATAAAAATGAGTTTAAAAAACACTTTGAATAGAAATGACAATCAACCTCTGAAATCAGATTCACTCTTAGAGGGCCACGTATCCAAATCCGTTGAATCCGATACAATTCGACCTAAATCGTGTTCTGGATTTTGTGACACATCGTGTCTGATTGGGACCCGATCGAATTTGGATCGTGTCCCGAAATTCATACATGAATCCGGCATACTGGAACTTGGGCAGCCATAAATGGGCAGAAATTCCTCTTATTTGCATCATTTGTTGTCATTTATTTTTCAATAGGTGAGCTGTGGGTTTGTTGTGAGGAGTTTGGAGTAAGGAGTTAAGGGTTTGGAGCGTTTTCAAGGAGATTCAAGCAACAAGTAAGTGCATTTTCTCTCTATTCTTTTGCATTTGTATTATATCAGTTTGTATATGCATTTCTTTTACAAATTTGTGCATGATATGTTTATTTTTTTACAGTATTCATGGCTCAATCAAGGTCAACAGGTAGAGGGCAAAGGAAGGGAAAGAATTTCCCCATTGGAGATGCCCTTCCTCCCCCAATTTCATCAGAGTCTGCTGCATGTAATGTTGAGTGAAGACTTCCTCCTAAAGGTAACATTAAGAAATATCCCTTGTGGAAATATGTCACCTGAGAGGATGGGCCAAGCATCAAGGTGAAGGGAGGAGGCAATGTGAATTGGAGATACAACTTTTTCCACAGTACTTTCACAAGCACATATTTTCGTGTGAAAGGCCATTTGTTGGCTTTACCAGGTTGTGGAGTTGGAGCTTGTACACAAATTCCTTTAGAAAAGAAAAAAGAAATGGAAAAAGAGTTCATTGTTGGTATGGCAAATGTGGCTACAAAATAAATAAAAATAAATAAATAAAAAATCCTAAGAATGATGACCCCTTCCATTTTTTAGGAAAGGCAACAAGAAATTTCCATTTGAGAGTTCTAGTGGGGGACAAGCAGCAAAAAGAAAGGCAATTTCACTTGGTCCAATGGACAAGATTTTTCAAAAAGAGAAACGGGAAGAGCCTTGATCTCACCATTGCCTTCTTTTTCTATCAAAACTTCATATCTTTTAATCTTGCATGCTCACCTCTATTTGTTGAGGTGTGCCGAGCGCTAACTCACGGGGCTCCATCATGGTATGTACCTCCTGTTTCAAAGAAGCTTAGAACCACATTGTTGACGAAGGCAAAAAAATAGGTGCAAAAAATGCTTGAGCCTATTAAAGCATCATGGCCAACATTTGGGTTAGCATTGTTTCTGATGGATGGACAGATCCAGCACAATACCCACTCATCAACTTCATGGTGTCTTCCTTGAATGGTCTAGTTTTCACGAAAGCAGTGGATACACTTGGAGAATACAAGGATGCACAATATATGAGTGAGTTGTTTATTAAAGTTATTGAAGATGTAGAGTTGATTCGTGTGTGCAAACCATTACAGCTAATGCACCTGTTTGCAAGGCTGCTGGCATGATTGTGGAAGCTAAATATCCACAAGTTTTTGGACACTTTGCATTGTCCATTCATTGAACTTAGCACTAAAATCCATTGCTTTTGATGTGCTTTGGATTGGTAACATTATTGAGGATAACAACGAATCTATAACTTTGTACAAAATCATACAAATGCCCTCACTATCTGCAAGGAGTAAAACAATCTATCATTGTTGAAGATTGCGGATACACGGTTTGAGGTCAAGACCGCTCTTGTGGCCATGGTTATTTCAAAGTTTTGGTCTTTTTGGAGAAAGACAAATCAACTGGCCTCTAAAAGAGTGAAGGACACAGTGTTAGATGATGCTTGGTGGGAGTGGGTAGATCTAAATATTCAGATCATGGCCCCTATCATTTCTTTGCCTCGATTTGTAGATACAACCAAACCCATCCTAGGAAAGGTTTATGAGGGATGGAATTCCATGATTGAGTCTGTGAGGAATATTTTTCTACAGATTGAGTGCCCCGAGTATGAGATATCACCAGAGGCCTTCTGTGGTACTATATAAGATATTCTAGTCAGCAAATGGGACAAGCATTGCACACCTTTACATTGTTTGGCTCACTCATTGAACCCAAAATACTACAACCATGAGTGGCTGAATGGTGGACCTTCCCGCAGATACCCTCCTCATGTGGATGGTGAAATCTCACAAGGGAGAGCATTGCTTGATGAGGTGGATGATACCTTTGCAAAGTTTTCCACTTGCACTGGTCGATTTGCAGGATATGATTTGATTAGAGATAGGGGGCTAAGAAGCCCTATTCTTGGTGGACAAATCATGGGGCAACATGCCCTCCTCTACAACAGTTAGCCGTGAGGCTGCTCTCTCAGGTAACTTCATCCTCTTGTTGCGAGAGGAATTGGAGCACATATGGGAATTTGTATAGTGTTAAGAAGAGCAAGCTTGAGCAGTCCAGGGCAGAGACAATGGTTTATGTGCATACCAACCTTGTCTTATTTACAGGTAGAAGAAACAGTGGTTGAAGGGAAAGATAAAGATGTGGGATGTCTTTCCGGATGATATGAGTCTGGACAACAATGTTGAGTTGGCATTGGCCAACATGGATCTTAATGATCCAGTGCTAGAGCTTGTTAGATTTGATGATGGTGATACTGTAGAGGGGTCATCCTCCACACCAGCAGATGCAGAGATGACTTTGGATACAAAGAGGAGGATGCAGAGGAAATCAGTGGTGACCATGATGATGAGGACAATGACGCTGATTTTGATGATGACTACCTATGTAACACATTTTGATTTTGATGACTTAATGAGAAAACTACCCCTGTTGTAGGAATTTACAGGGTAAGTTCCTCAGACAGAACACCAAAGGACACTGCTCACAAACAGATCACAGATCAATACACCAATATTTTGACGTGTTTAAAACCCTCAAAGAGGGAAACAGTCCACGGCCTGAGCCAACGCGGCCACTTCAGGCAATTTATTAATAAAAAAATGAAAATTTACATAAGCTTCTCTCGTGAATGGTTAACCTACAAATGACACTCCGTGCGCTTTAAATAGAATTTATGGACCAATCGGGTGTTAAGCCACGGATCAAGTGTCGGTAATACCGAGGAGAGAATGAACCGTCGGATCACTACATATCGTGACCGTCGAATTGTAAGTTACAAATGTACATAGTAAAGAAACACACTTTACCTAACTCTATACTAGACCAAGTTATACTTAACTATTCCTGTGTGTCGAAATATCCTAACACTTGTCAGTGTCTTTATCTTACTATCTTGTCTTCCTCCTACTGGATCATTGATGAATTGAATATGTATTAGGATTTATCATTTATGAATTTAGAATTTATGATTCATTGATTTATCATTTAGATGAAGATGTATGTTTGAAATCAGTGAATTTGTATCATGGATGAGAATTTGTGTAAGAAATATCTAATTCTTAATATATATATATATATATATATATATATAATATATATATATATATATATAATGTATCCGAATGTGTCTTGTTCCGGGGAGTCAACGTGTCCGAATCCAACATTCGAATCCTCGTATCCGACGAATCCCAAATCCACGTGTCAGGTTACTTAGCAATCAACCAAACAAAATGGAACGTTCACATAATATTTTTGTTGTTTTCAATCAAAAGGTTGTGTGTAGTAATTGACGACCTTTCAATTGATGCATTAATTTCTTTCTGATGATGGGAGAATAATGGTATTGTTGTTTTCAATAAAAAGTTATTGTGGCCTTTCAATCGAGGCATTAATTTATGTCGAGTGACTCTAGAAATTAATGGTATTGGACTAGATAATTGCCATTTTATATTAATGTTTTCATGTAGGTGATAAAATATTAATGGTTTTAGTATGAAAATAAATAATATTTTGGAACTAATATTGATATATTTATAATTAATTAATAATATTAAATAATATATAATATGATTTAAAAATAATGATTACATAATTGGTAATTAAAATCATTTTTAAAATCAACCTTTATTAGCAGAGAAAGAGCTTATGTATATTGATTTATATCACGTGGGTGCTTGTTTATATTATGTCTATATAATTGTGTTTATATATTCATTTATACACACATATTTACACATTTGATTTGTTTATCTATATTCAATGAGCTATATCTAGTAAGATCGTTGACTTACTAGATAATTTAATTAAAAAAAATGCTTAAAGGTCACAAAGAATATTAGTGTTAGCATGGTTAGTAGTAAAATATAGGTTTTTTCGTTTAAACAGTACTTTTAATTGGGGTCTTCGACCAATGAAATACAAACACTTTCTTTTGTTTTGTAACTTTCCACTCTCACCTTGCTTTTGTGCTTGCCAAATTTCCGTCGTTATTGTTCTACTTTACAAATAAGTTGGATTAAGTAGATGTTTGTTTATAATTAAACTAGCATTTCTTTTCAAGGGTAAATAGGAATGTCAAAGTAAATGGTGAGGTGGAATATGAGGAAATGAACCTTCACAATGTTATTTTTTTATTATTGCAAAATTTAAGGAAAAAACATTGTAATTGGGATTCCTTGCTCAAATTTAATTTTATTAGTAACTTTTTAAATTCATATTAAATATATTGTTATTATATTTAAAATCTTATTTATTATTTAATTTATAATATATATTTATAATTGATAGATCTGTGTAAGGTGGAGGTTGTAATGTGGATTACATGTAAGACATATGTTCCTCTAAATCAAAATTATTCCTTGTAGATCTTAAATTTAAATTATTCTTTATAGATAATATCCCTTATTTCTTTAAAGTTGGCCAATTTAATTAGTTTAATGATGATTTTATGTAACGTTGATTACATAATTTATGTTAATAAATTCAAAACTTAATTAAGAATTGCCTAAAGATGCCTTAATAGCATATAAATTTCTGTTTTAGGTATCTATCTATATCCTTGTATATCTTATTCTTAATATTTCTTGGTCTTCTCTCCTCTCTCTCTCTCTCTCTCTATCTATATATATATATATATATAGATATATATTTGTTAGGCTACTTAGAGAATTAATCATGTCATTAATGAAGACATCTAAAGGTAATAACCCGTCCATGGGCATAATAGGGTTAAAAAATGTTAGGTAGTTTTACAAAGTGATACTATGAAGTAGGAAGATCTATGTAAGCATTATATGCATCAACATAAATTACCATGCATTAGGACAAGGTAGTGATACCACCCTCCTTGACCTCAGTATCAGTAACACCCACCTACGTGTAATAATAGAAGAAAATTATACCCGCATGTGAGCTTGAGTTTACAAAATTGTATTTACTAATTTAAATTGTACATCAGATACTCATAATCTTATTGTGTGAGAAGGAAAACATTGCAATGGTAAAGACATATCAACGACGACGTCATCTAATAGCATCGTCATCACCATCACCATCGCCATCGCCATCACCATTGCCATCTCCACCACTGATACCCTCATTGGCACCAACCTCTTCAACAAACCATTATAATGCGCTCTTTGGAATCCACCTTGGAAACATTAAAAGGGCCGCTGACAACCAATACCAAGGAAGAACGACCTCACCTTGAGGGAGGGAATCCAAAGGGATCCAAAGGTTTAGATGATAGACAACAACAGGAGGATATTTCTAGGGAACTTCGAAAAATTAAGCTTCCATAATTTTCAAGAGGGCAAGCCAGAGAACATGCTGAAGCATGGCTGGAAGGAATGACAAGATGTTTTGCTCTAAGAGAATATTCTTCTACCTCTAAGACAAAGACCTCTATTTTTCCGCTAAGGGAAAGTGCTTTGATTTGGTGGGGAAATCTAGAGAAACAATTGCATCTCACAATGGACAACATCTCCAGGGAGTTGTTTGAGGAAAGATTTTGCGCAAAGTATTTGCCACCTTACTTTCAAGCGCAATAAGCTGGAGCTTTTCACATGTTAGTCCAAGGTAACAAAACTATAGAAGAATATGAAATGAGATCGTAAAGGGTGTTCCTTATCTAGACATTGATGAACGTCAAGCTGAGCATCTTGTGTATGAACTAATCCTCGAATCAGAGCCATGGTTAGAATGTGGAAGCAATCATCAGTAACAGAGGTAGTTGAATGTGCTCGCTATGCAGAGGGACTTCTAAGGATCAAAAGAGATGTCAGGTTGACAGGAGCCCCACAAGCAGGATTTCCAAGGAAGACTCCCCAAAACTTCTTCAAGGGGAGTAGCTCAAGACTATTACCAACCATTTTGTGGGTGATATCCCTAGGAGATTTTTTATTCTCCAAGATGGTCCTCAACTGGCAGCAAACAACCCCTTGTAGCCACCAACCTGTGCGATTTTTCCGCCACCTAAGCCAACCATGTGGTCCCTCACTCATCTGCCATGATCTTATGTTTGAAGGTGGGCCTCCTGAACCTAAAGGTATGCCTTGTCATTCGATAATCGAGTATTGTAATTTGCTTATCATGGACACTTCAGGGATTGGATTAATGGGGAGATTCGGCGAAAAAAATGGGTTAGGTCTATGCTCTTGTCCCCTAGACCCCTTTTGGATATTAACCTTGGATTCTAGTCCCATGGGATCTCTCTTATTGACCATTTGGCTTTAGGGATGGTATTTCACGGAAAACCTTGATTTTGGTTTTGTGGTCCCACTCCCTTATTCACTTATATTACCTTTTCCATGCATTATTACCCCATTAATCATTTCTCCCACTTGGGTCCACATTCCTTCACTGGGTCCACATAGGTTTAGCTCGCCCCTTCTCCTTGCCCACAACTTGGGTCAGGCCTGGAATGATGCTTGGAGGTTGATGCAGCTAAAAATAAAGACAAAAGCATATTTGGCCACATTCACCATGAAAATGTACCACAAAATTCAAGAGATGGTCGGCCTAAACACATTTAGCATGTCGGGAAAAGCAATACATGATCTCCACCCCATCATCATGGCCATCACCCTGGTTCCTACAAGTTCCATGAGCCTCCTTCATCATATAGAAACCCCTAATTGTCGCAACCCCTAGTGGGCAATGAACTGCCCTACCTTAAAAGGGGGTATTCACTACTATATCTTATGCAGCATGCTCTTTCCCCTTGAGCCCCGAGCAGTTAATCAAAGAAAATCATAAAAAGGTAAAAGGCATAAAAAGAAGGGTGGAAAAATCAAAGCGGGGGAGCCTCACATACCACGATTGCTCCCTCCTATACATTATAAACTAAAGTATGGGCTTCTCTTTTATTAGCTACCATTGTACCCCAGCATGTGGTCCATGGTTGCCCCTTCTCATCCCTTACTTCATTCACCTATCTGTCACATGCCACCACCTTTTGAAGGATATACCTTGAACATATTATTCCCTTTAGAATTAGAAACCACCTAATATGATACTTTGTTAACACCATTTGGAGTTTAAGAGACATTGGCACATCCCGAAGCCCAGGCCAGGCCATTATGAAGTCCCCACCCATGGTCCATGGTTTGTAAGCTCATTTACTCAATTTCTCTAGTGACTTGTTGTATTGGAAGGCCAAGGGACGTATTAGATCTTATGCAGATGACCTCCATCTTGGGTTTGGTCTCCCTATATGGGGTCTTAATTCTCCAGAGGGCTACGTTGGCACATGTAAGGTGTGTGTTGAAAGCCATGGGCCTCCACAGCAGTAGACAATACTCCATGGATCCCCAAGGATATTCAGAGATTGCTTGAGATTCACCTATTGGACGACGAAGATGCACCTGGTTCACCTTTGGCCAACCAGGGCCACAGATGTACCATACACTTGGCAGTTGACCCAGGACTTGTAGGATGATGTGGCATCACCTACACCATTATCAAAGCCCTTGCAGATCATCTATAGGCATTTTCGACTCATTTGGAGACCCATGAGGCTATTATTTTGTCCCCACACCCACTAGGAGCACCACAGGTTTATTGTTTGGAGAACAAGGGGCCAAACCCTTGTTCATCACTTTTGAGGGTCTTATTCTTTATTATGGCACCTATGGACCTCATCAGGTCTCTTGGAGGGCCCTATGACATGTATTATTCATTATATGACCTCTTAAGAGGCTTATTCTTTCATTTGTGAGCTAGTTTGGTGGGCTTGTCACCAAAAGTTAGATTATTAACACATTATTTTATTTTTGGGGCTTATGTAGGCCAAGGAGACTAGTTCAAACTCCTCATTAGTGTATAAATACAAGTGAGATGAGTTCATTTGCTCATCATCACTTTGGATTGGATCTCTTCTCTCTCTTGAGAATTTCACACTTTTTCTTGGAGGATGAATTGGAGCTTAATGGATGAATTTTGATGTGTGAATTTGGTTTATCTTGTCTTGGAGATTCACTATTGTCAAAATGTGGATGGATGGATATGTTTTAATGCTATTCTTGTTTTACTTTGTCATATACATTGGATTGGGATTTTCACTATTTTTAGAGCTAATTGTTGCATGCATTTACTTCCTAAATTGTGGAATTTTGTCTCTATATAGCATCTCTCAGTGTATGGGCCATGTAATTTGAGTGAAATCTCCTAGGGGTAATTCTATCAACGAATTTATCTTGATAAGCCATTACTTTTTGCACATCAAAGTATAAAAGTTGCAAGATTGCTTCTCTTTGACCTAAAAGGCTAGCGAAGTAGTCTTGAGGCCTCCTTGACTAAGAACAAAAGGTCTTCACTCATATTTATCATAGACTCTATTCTCCCAAGACTAAGGCACTGATCTACCAAGAGGTGGTAACCTAAAATCAATTCTTTTTCACCTTTTCTTAGGTCTAGCCAATTTCGGTCACCTAGGGTATCATTTTCTCGACAAGATAGCCCTCCAAACTAGACAACGGTTAAAGGAAGCACAGGATAGACAAAAGAGTTATGTTAATGTTCACAGGACATATAGGAATTATGAAGTAGGCAGTCAGATTTTCATCCGCATTAGAGCAAACAGAAGCAACATCTGGTTTGGAAAAGAAAAAAGTTGTCACCCCAGTTTATTGGGCCATTCAAAGTTCTTGAAGAAGTTGGACATGTCGCCTATCATTTTGTACTGCCACCCCACTTCCATAAAGTTCATAATGTTTTTCATGTATCTGTATTAAGACATTATATAGCTGACAAATCTCATAACCTTCAATGGAAAGAACTACAGGTATCGGACAAGGAAATCATTTTAGTTGAACCATTACGTATACTGAAACGTAGGGTTCGACAACTTAGGAACCACTCGATGGACCAAGTCAAGGTTCAATGGGACAAGTATAGTCCTAGATTAGCTACTTGGGAAGACACAAAGACCATATGTCAGAAGTACCCCAGGTTATTTTGATCTGGAAACACTTAAAACTTTGTTTTGTATATCTTTACTTAATTTTACCTAGACACTTGTGACTATCATTTTTGAGCTATCATATAACTATGAAAGGTTATGCATAAGAATGATTTTTTTTAACATGTTGGTACATGGATACCAATATGAATTAGGATATGTGCTTAACATATGTTGGTACATGGATACCAATATGAATTATGTTATGAATATAATGTCTACAAACTTTTATTTTTACATATCAACACGAAGGATGAGATGGAAATAAATTTAAAATGAATGACAACACTTGACTACTTTATACGAAAGCTAACTTGTTGATATATTGGCTAGACATAGCCAAATATGTTATATGAATTTAAAGATCAATCACATAAATGATAACATGATAGAAATGCAAGGAACTATTATTTGAATACAATAAGTTTTGAATATTTTGATGAATATGTTATAATGCGTGGACAAGTGCTTACATTGCAGATAATACCGTTACCAAAACGACTGCATGATGGCAAAAGCTCCACGAACAATTGAGACTCAATAAGGTTCTAGAATAGGGTGTTTCCCATCATTTATCTTTCAAAACCTAGAGTCATGGGAGGAATGTGTGAATCACGCTCCCCTAGACATGTGATGATGAGTGTCAGATGTCCACTGGGAAATAGAGTCGATATAGTTGACGCTATCACTCTTGGGGTTTTATGGATGGTTAGATCGATATAGCTGACGCCATGGCATATTCCAGTAGAGGACAGATAGGATGGGAGCATAAGAGATTAGGAAGGATAGGATGAATCTAGAAGAACTTGGGAACCCTGTTGAGCAAGGCATGACCACTAAAGTTATAATCCAATAAATGATCAAACACAAATTTTAGAATGTCCTCACATTATAAACAGGAATTCAATCTTGAGATGCAATCCTTACATGATCACACTAGTCACTAAAGCAATCACTGATATATTATATAAACCCTAACTTCGGGATGAAGTTTTCTGAAGGAAGAGAGTATGTAATGACCCATTTCGTTTTATAAGCAAAAAATGGATTACCATGTATATGAGGTATGTATATGATAGCTACATATGCATAAATTGCATGCCTTGCACTAGTATACTTATTAAATAATTATGAAATATGTTTAAATGAATGATAAAGGGATTAAGTACCTAAATTATTAAGCAAGTAGCTATTACCTAAAATTCGTCACTCTCAAAATATACAGATTAATTATTTCATAATTATTAAGGTTATTGAATAAAATTAATGCTTTCAATCTTGGTAATGTAAATATTTATTATATTTAAATATTATAATTAAAGTTTTAAAAGTGTTAAAAAAAGCAGAAGAAAACAAACAAAGTAAAGTTTTAATTCAACATATCAAACTCCCCACTCATATATTATGTATCCTCACCTTCTTGCTACGCATAAAGCATATAAATATCAAATAAAATTTGATGAGGGCGGTGGAAGACGGCAATGATTGCCTAGGAAGGGGTATTTATCTAGGTATGCAGAGACACTAGAGTGGAGCGGCGAGGGGAGGGGGGGTTTGGGGGTGTGACAATTGGTCTATTATAGGTGTGAAATGTGGTTCAAAGCAAAATTCAATCAAAATTTGAGATTTGAGTAATTGTTCTTAAAGCTTTTGGGCACAAGGGGCAAAGTGCTTGAATTTTGAAGTATTATGGATCTAGGTACCAAGATTGTGCGCAGTGTGATAGGGAGGATTTGGTCATTTTAGTAATGGGAGAAAAATTGGAGCTACGATAGCTTGGGATCGACTTCAAACGTGGAGGCTAGGTATTTCTCTATGTATTAAATTGATAAATTCTTGTTTAATTTGTAGCTGTTAAATTTTGGTAGAATTTAGGGATTTTATTTTGGTAAGGTCATTAAAAAGTTAGCTCATCTAGCGAGTAAAGGAAATTGAAATTATGCCTATCCTAGCGAGTATAGGGAATTGAGATAATACCTATCCTAATGAGTGTAGGGAGGTTAACCCATCTAACAAGTATAGGGAAGGAGGTTAGCTCATCTAGTGAGTACAAGGAAGTGAGCTCCCATCTGGCTAACACTAGTGAGGTAGTGGGTGGGAAATTTCCTGAATTGTTGTTACTGGAAACTATTCTTCTATCCTATGTTGCGAAGAAACGTGGGTTCGGAAACAGGTACGGGTATGTCATTTTTTGAAACAGGGTGCGTGGGTTCTTTGAGGGTATATTATAATTTATATATATAATATATAAATATTATATTTTATAAATTATAATATATATGAATTTGTATAGTTTTCAACATTAAACAAGAAAACTAAAATATTTATGACTTAAAGATTTAAACATGCACATCATTGAACATTCAACATTCACATTGAAATTTCAAAATTTCTAATTTGATATCAAGTGCAAATTGGATTCACATATTAATATGAATCATGATATATGTCCATTGTCATACTACATTCAAAATTTGTGTTAAGGCATCTCCAAACATGAACTAAGAAATTTTAAAATACTAAAATAAAAATAGGCTTCCTCAAGCCATGTCATCAGCATCACTCAGATCTTCAGTTAGCATGCTCTCCAGGTAGGAATCATTTTCATCTTGAGGCTCATGCTCATCCATAGCAATTGGAGGTAGCTCAATAAGGCCATTTGGTTATATCTCCCCGTCCACACACAACACAATCTGTGTATTGGTCACATCTCTTGAAAGGACCCTCCTTGTACCCAGAGTATTTTCGAGATAGGAGACGAAGTGTGTTATGAATGTACACTAAGTTCTTTGCCTTTTTTGAGCCCAACCTATTTCTCTTGATTGAATGGATAAAGGCATAAGTACTCCAATTTCCTCTCGCAAGATGAAGAACTAGCTATCTAGAATATTAGGGGAAGCCCATTAAATTAATTAAAAATTTAGAAATAAAAACTAAAATGAACCCCAAAGAACTTGATTTTGGGGTTCCAAGTACCCATCAAGACAAAAGGACCCAATTCTTTTTAATGGAGAACTCAGTTATTATGGGTTCTTCTCAGAAGCATTCGTACCTGAATCTGATACTTGGGGACGTGAACTCGAGATAGGTTCAAGAACCCCACCCCCGGGTTTACGAACCCGTGCAACATAGCTTCTATCTTATGCAGATTATTTGTCTTCATAAATTAGTTACAACAAATAACGAATAAAATCACTACTGCAATTTTCACCAATAATAACAAGAACTAAGAAAATTAATACACACCAATATTTTTAGATAATTGTCCCTAGAAAAACCCTAGTGTGGGGAAAACCAGTGAAGCAGATGAGGGTTTTATTATTAACAAATATTCAACTATTGAGAATTTCATACATTGCTTGCCTCTTATTGGAAAAGCTATGTCAATATCTCTTCTCCACTTTTACTAGCCAAATCAAACCTTTGCTAGCAAAATCGGCCCTTCTCTGTGTAACTCACACCTCCTCCAACAACACGCACTAGCAAAACTGGAAATGTGCATGACCTCTCCTAGAACTTAAACTTCCTTTGGAAATTCGTTCTAGCAGTATTCTTTGCCTCCAACAACTTGCACTTCCTCCAGAAACTGGAAATGAACTGCTACCTAACAACTAACACTAGTTATTCACGTTGGCTAATGCAACCTCCCTGCAAAATTAATTTGGCCTCCTTCCTTCTCTTGGTATAACTAGAATCATCGTGAAGAATTTCTCTAGAATTTCTCTCCTTAATTTCCATGTTGAAACAATGTTGTTGGTGTCCACCATGTTATCACTATGTCCTTGCTCTCACTATAGTTCATTGTCTCCAAAACAATGTTTTAAAACTCCGACTCCGACTCTGACTCGGCCGAGGATCGACTCCAACTCAGTATCGACTTAGCTGGCTCGATTTCAATGACTCGGTCGTTGTAAAAAATACATTAAATATTTATTTTTTTAATAAAAAAACATAATTTTAAAGATTTTCATTCATGTTTCCAAACACACAGCATTATAATATAGATGGAAGACAACATATGATCAAAGTAGGCTCATGAACCAATCCATTATATCAAAATGGCACCCAGTGCACTGTCCAATGGCAATACATAGTCAATTGTCATACATGATCAAAGACTCAAAACAAAAAACACATAACCAAGGAGGCTAGAAATGGCCTCTACAACAAAAGTAAACTGTGACCAGACTCCAGTACTAGTACTACTGGCTAGTAGCTACTGCCAGAGGAGCCAAGATCATGTCAATCAATCTCTAGATCATCATCAGAGTCGAATAGGGGGCCCCATGGCTACTCCTCATCATCATCATTTCCAACTGCAACTGTAGAAGTGGTACCACTAGTAGGCTGTGCAACTGCAACAGATGCAAGCTGAGATAGAGTAGATATGCGGCTGCGCTTCTGTCGTCGCTGAGCAGAGGAAGCACCTACAACTGGAGTCTTTGTTGGCTGTGAGATTGAGGCTGGTGGATCAGGATTTGGATTCAACTGCACAGCATGTTCAAGTTCAACTGATGCCTCGATATCTAAATCTAAATCAAGATCCTCATCAGGATCAAACTCTGCTGGACGACTCTCCACTACCCAATCTGATGTTGGATCAATGTCTTCCAACACAATGGGATCTGAATCAGGTCTTTTGTTCAGCGATTGGTTTCATCTGAGTCGGAGGTTGTATTGGACATAAACTAGATCATTTAACCGTTTTTTATCCAAACGGTTTCTGCTCTTTGTGTGAATCCTCTCAAAGACAAACCAATTGCGTTCACACCCAGTTGCACTGCAAGTTTGACTCAAAATACGAATTGCCTTTGCAATTCAGGACAATGGCCACCAAAGGCCTCCCACCATTGTGCTGCAAAAAACATAGGAGTGTAATGAGTTAGCTCAACAAAATTATAAATTATATCTAACTTTCAAATTATAAACGATTTAACAAACTTTAAAAAAAAAGTAAAACTATTAAGAATTTGAAAATTGAAATTTTTGTTTACCTGGCTCATCTGCTTCTCTTGCAATCTTTGCTAGGTCCTTCCCAAAGGTACCCGAGGCATTGCTGAAGGTTGTGACCTGTCGGTGTATCTCCAGTTGATCAGACTCCAACGAGATCATGTGATCAATGCAATCAATCAGTCCATCTCTGACCTCCCCCCTCAAAGCTCTTGACTCCTTAGCTTTATAATGATACCGTGGGTTCAAAAAATACCCAGCTGCATGTATAGGGCGATGGAGTGGATTGTTCCATCTTTCATCAATGATTGCCCAAATGGGCCCATACTTTGCCACTCTATCCTTGTATACCGTCTTTATTTGCTCCTTTGCTTGATCCATAGCCTCATAAATGAAGCCCATAACCAACCTTTCCCCATCCACCAACCGCAACACCTTAACTAGTGGCTTAGCAAGCTTCACAATCTCTGTTGCCTTTCTCCAAAAAGTTTCTTCATAGACTTTCTTTTTCAATTCTTTGCCTTCCGGTTTGTTAGACCAATTGCTTTGATTCCGTTCATCACTAGAAAACATCTTTTGCAAGTTTCTATGTTGGGAAAGCATAGATTGCAAGGTCAAAAAATGATTATTAAATCTAGTGATGGCAGGCCTAATAATATCCTTGCCCCCAGTGTGTTTCCTCATGAGGCTCAAAATCAATGAATGATTGTAGATAAATTTTGTTATGCTTTTGGCATGATCTACAGTGTTTTTGACCCAATCTATTTTTCCAATATCCTCAAGCATGAGGTCTATGCAATGTGCAGCACATGGGGTCCAAAAGATGGTCTTGTGTTTTTCTTCTAACAGTTTACCAACAAGAACATAGTTAGAGGCATTATCTGTGATGACTTGAACAACATTAGCCACCCCCACCTCCTCAACAACCTGATCCAATCGCTGAAACAACAAGTGGCCATCTTTTACCTTAGCAGATGCATAAACTGATTTTAAAAACATGGTTCCCCGTGGGCAGAATACAAGAAAGTTTATGATGGTACAGTTTCTTTGAGCAGTCCATCCATCTGACATGATGGTACATCTTGTTCTTTCCCATGAGTCCTTGAACTCTTTCAAATACTCATTAATGGATTGAATTTCTTTCTGCAAACGATACCCCCTTAGCTCATACATAGTAGGGCCTTTGAAGCCTTTTCCAGCAGCATGTATGGCATCAAACATAGGCCCATAATATGGTGAACAAGAAGCATTAAAGGGGATATCAGCATCATACCACCATCTAGCTATGTACTCACAAGCAGTCTCCTTCAATTCTTTCTTCCAATGGTCATCTAAAGTGGGCTGCATTTGACTTTTACTAATTGAGGACCATGTGCATCTGATGGAGAGGAGGGAGTGAAATAACTTTTGATAGTCACATCACCCTTTTTCATTCTACCCTTTACCTTATCTTGAACAGAACCAAAAGAGGGAGGAACATATCGGAAAGGGTTGGATGTATCAGTTTGAGGGATAGAGGAAGAACCCTCAAAATCATAATTGGGGTTGATAGCCATCATATTTTGTATCTCCCTCTTCCTCCCAATTTCAGCCTCTATTTCTCTTTGCCTAGCCTTATCTTCTTTAAATTTCTCAAAGCTGGCCAACAATTGTTTCCTAATCTCCCCAATTTCTGGTGAGGTACATGGAGTAATTTGGCCTCTAATCCCTGCCAAGTGTTGTTTCAACCTATTAATGCCCCCGGGACCTTCCTTAATTTTCCTATGGCAAAATTTGCATTGCATTTGACTATCAACCATTTCAACATATGCCCAAGCAGGATCTCTCTGCTCTAGGTGCCATTTTTTGACTAGGAAATGAAAACAAACAATTTGAAAATGAAAAAAAAAAAAAAAAAAAAAAAAAAAAAAAGCATTGATTCAATGTTCATTTCTGTGACAAAAAACACTCTCTAGGCTTTCTAGATATGCAACTAAAATTTAATAAGCAAAAACAGATTTGTAGAGGTGAAAAAAAATACCTCCAGGCACAAACTGTCTCCTCAAGCTTGCTCCAAGAATCAACTCCTCAATGCTGCTCCAAATGGTTGCCCAAGAAGCTCCTCACTCCAGCTACAATGCTTGCCCAAGACTCCTCACTGCTGCTCCAAAAACAAGCTCAGGAACTGCTCACTAATTCTCAAAGAAGTTCTCACTCAAATGCATGAGATGGTTGTGAGAGAATGAGAGCATTTGAGTGTGTTAAATAGGGTTTGGGAGGGGGAAATGGACCCCAAATAACATTTAACTAATTCATGAAACACATTGGAGTCCAAACCAATTAGAAAACACTTCAAAATTTCATTAAAAAAATGACAAATCGTTGTTTTCATGGGGTTAGGGGCCGCAAGTTATGACTCGGCCGAGTGAATACGGAAACGGCCGAATTGGCCGAGTCATGGCTGACTGAATGACTCGGCCGAGTCAGCCATGACTCGACCTCCCGCACCGTTTCCTCCACCGAGTCACAATTTTGGGCATTGAAACGGATCAACTCAGCTGTTTCAGTTTCGAATCGGCCGAATTTTAAAACATTTGCTCCAAAAGCTGGCTGACTCGGCCTCCCGAACCATTTCCTCCACCGAGTCACAATTTTGGGCATTGAAACGGATCAACTCAGCCGTTTCCATTTTGAATTGGCCGAATTTTAAAACATTGCTCCAAAAGCCTCGTCGATTTGCTCTTAAAATCTCTTCTTGTTGAATCAACAACCACGATCTAACTAAAATCGATGGCTAAGATCGGCATTATTGTTTTTCCATGACCTTGGTGTCTAGGATAAAATCTTAAATCTCTGGCGTTGCTAAACCAAGAATCACAACAAAGCTACTCTGCACAGCGGAACAAAATAATGCAGTAAATCACATTTGCACAAATATAGGCAACTTTTTACTCAAATTTTGTACAATAACCCAAATTTGTTATATTAATCAAACTGAATAGTACAATAGTCTAGGGCTCCCATACCAGGGATAATGGCCCTCATACATCCCCTAACACAAAGATACAAAACTGAGGCTTGGTGTCAGTCCATCGACAACCAATCTACCCTCAACAAGATACTTTGACCATCTGGTTGATGCAGCACGCTCTCTCAGCTCCTCTCGGTTCTACCTTTTACCTGCCCAATCCTTCGGCTCCTAATCTGCAACACTACCTCTATCAATGATCCAAGTCCATTTGGCCACTGAACCTCGGCTATCCAATTTGCTTACTAATTGTTCCTTAGTCCATCAAGGGCACAACACATCGAGACTCCTGTTGAGTTGTTCACAACTCCATTTGTGAACAACTCACACCACCCACTACTGCTTCTCAGCTATTCAAGGAGTACAGCCCACTATAGTCTTCTTGCGCTACTCCAATGAAGACTAACATAGGGCGTAGAGGGTTGCCACCTATCACTGCAAGATGTCCGTCTCCCACAATGGACACAGGGTAGGAGGATTGCCCATTATCTATTGTAGATGTCCTTCTCCACACATAAGTCTAGGGCTGCACAAACTGCTCCTGGTTGATCAGACACATGAGCTCAACAATTGCTACTCTAGCAACCACCTAATTCCATGAAGATGGTGCACATTGGGCTCCAATTGGGCACTATCACGTTGTCCTCCAACAGACAATAAGTGCCCAATCTATTGTCCACACTTGGTCCACTCTCACGTTGCCCTAAAACAGACCACAAGTGACCAATACTTGTTGTAGCATCTGCTCCTGGTTTGGGCATCCAACCACCTAGGAAACTGTTCCTCTTGGTTGCTAACAGACTTCCAAACTGTCCTCTCCTAGGAAACCATCCACTAGCATCAATTCAACCTTAACAGATCAATGCAATGCATACCTAGCCCTATGTAGCTTCTGCGTCACCCTGGTGTAGTCTGCTACACGCTCATCCTGCACTTGTGTTGCCTGCAGTCGTGCGTCTCGCATTCGCGTTGCCTTTCTTGATCTGTAGATTATGAATGATGCTTCTTAGATGTTTTAAATGATTCTCCTCCACCTTATATTTATACACAATACAAGGGCTCCATCAAATGACATGTGTGGACTTTACAACTTGTCACAAGGTCTCTAAACGCTTAACCGACCTTAACCAAACCTACACATTAACTTCAAAAATTTATATCTCCACATAGGCAACTCAGAATTCGATGATTTTTGTTGCGTTGGATTTGTCTCAACGTCCTCTATCATCTCCATCCATCACATGTCCAATAAGCCTCATGGATTGACACCCGCAAGCTTAGGTGCAAAGCCCACATGCTTGGGTTCCATGCCCACAAGCCACACTTGTGTGCCAACTCCTCCATAACCCTCAAGCCTAAGGTTTGGAGTACCTCCCAAGCTACAAATCTCAACATTTCTTCTTAGCGAGGGAGGTACTTCTAACAATACTCCGTAGAATGAACCATGTAATCTAAGTAGTGCTTCTGCCCCATCATATTTGAACCTGAAGATCCCAAACCTCCATAGGGTTTCTCCCTCTTAGGATAGACTCCTAAGCCTACACGATCTCCACTGGCTTAGTCTTGTAAGCACTCATCCTCTTGGATCAAATACCACTCGTGCAAATCCTTCCAATCTCGGATATGTGACATCACGATCCGATGAAGCCTCTAGCTTGCCAATATCTAGTCTATCACATGAAGCCATCTTGATCATGTCGATCTCGCCCAAGCTAAGGAAATCCTCGAGTTGTCCCAACCATCCACGACACGTCATAGGAAGTCCATGATCAACAAATTGTTGTTCCCCAAGCTCTCAACCAATCCACCAGAACTCCCAGCCAATCCCACTGCCAAGCTAGTCAAGACCACATCTCCATGTCTTCAACTAAACCCTCTGCTCCATGATCTAGACACCCACAACTCCCTTTGAGTTGCTTCCCTGCGCACACTTTGATTCACTGACCCTCAAAGTAGCTCAGACACGCTCTGATACAATGTTGTTTTTCCACGACCTTGGTGTCTAGGATAGAATCTTAAATCTTTGACGCTTACCAAACCAATAATCACAACAAAGCTACTTTGCATAGCAGAACAATATAATGTAGTAAATTACATGTGCACAAATATAGACAACTTTTTACACAAATTTTGTACGATAACCCAACTTTGTTATACTAATCAGACTGAATAATAAACAGCCTAGGGCTCCCGTACCAGGGATAATGGCCCTCATACATCCACTGATACAAAGATACAAAACTGGGGCTTGGTGTCAATCCATCGACAACCAATCTACCCTCAACAAGATACCCTGACCACCTGGCTGATGTAGTGTGCTCTCTCAGTGCGTCTTAGTCGTACCTTGTACTTGCTCAATCCTTCGGCTCCCGATCTATAGCACTACCTCTATCAACGAAATAAGTCCATGTGGCCACTAAACCTCGACTATCCAATCTGCTCACTAGTTGTGCCTTAGTCCATCAAGGGCACAACACATCAAAACTCCTGCTGAGTTGTTCACAACTCCATTTGTGAACAACTCACAAATGCCCACTGTTGCTCCTCAGCTACTCAGGGACTTTAGCCACTATAGTCTTCTTATGATGCTCCAATGAAGACTAACATAGGGCACGAAGGGCTGCCACCTATCACTGCAAGATTTCCATCTCCCATAATGAACACAAGCTAGGAGGACTACCCATCATCTGTTGTAGATCTCCTTCTCCACACACAAGTCTAGCGCTGCACAAACTGCTCTTGGTTGATCAGAGCCATGAGCTCAACAATTGCCACTCTAGCAACTGCCTAATTCCATGAATATGGTGCACACTAGGCCCCAACTTGGGCAATATCACGTTGCCTTCCAACAGACCATAAATACCCAATCTAATGTCCACACTTGGTCCACTCATGTTTTCCTCCAACAGACCACAAGTGATCAATCCTTATTCTGGCATCTTCTCTTGGTTAGGGCATCCAACCACCTAGAAAATCCTTCCTCTTGGCTGCTAACAAACTTCCAAACTGTCCTCTCCTAGGAGACCATCCACTAGCATCAATTCAACCTTAACACATCAATGCAATACATACTTGGCCCTGTGTAGCTTCTGTGTCACCGTGGTGAAGTCTGCTACATGCTCAGCCTGCACTCTCGCTGCCTGCACTCAAGCTGCCTGCACTCGAGTTGCTTGTACTCTCACTGCCTGTACTTGCACGCCATGCACTCAAGCTACCTGTACTCCTATTGCCTGCACTCTCACTGCCCGTACTCGTGTTGTCTGCATTGGCGTTGCCTACACTTGTGCTACCTGCACTTGCACTATCTTCACTCACACTGCCTGCACTTGCGTTGCCCACGCTCGCACTACCCGCACTCACCCTGCCTTCCTTCGCACTACTTTTCTTAATGTGTAGATTATGACCTTAACCAAACCCACACATTAACTTCAAAACTTAATATCTCCACATAAACAACTCAAAATTCAATGGTTTTCGTTGTGTTGGATTTGTCTCAACATCCTCTATCATCTCCATACATCACATGTCCAATAAGCCTCATGGATTCACACCCACATGCTCAGGTGCAAAGACCACATGTTTGGGTTCCATGCCCAGAAGCCACACTTGTGTGCCAACTCCTCCACAACCCTCAAGCCTAGGGTTTTGGAGTGTCTCCCAAGCTACAAATCTCAACAAGCTTGACTGCATCACATGACTTTTCTGGAAGTCACTAGAGCAAATCGATTTTGTCTCAATTACTCTAATTTCATTAACCACTTTTCTTAAGACAGGGAAATAATTAAAAACTAGCTAATTATCTGATTTAATCATCGCCTTATACTTGTCTAGCTATCTACGCTTTCTGGTGCTTTCCCTAGGAGCTCCCACGAACTTCTGTGTATCACTCAGTGTCTGAAGCACCTCCCTGTTTCTTCTCCCACTGGTGGTGGGTGGAGCTTCACGCTCCTCATCTTTCCCTTGCTGCCGCACCTTTTGTGAACTCTCCTTTGCACATGTACCAGTCACTATACTCATACTTGTGCCCTGAGACTGAGATCCCTATTCCTCTCTTAGAGCCAAGGAAGCACAATTTGAACTCATGAAGACTTTTCTTGAATAGCCAAGACTCGTTGACTCACCAAACTCACACACGAACTCGTATAAGACTTGCAGTAGACCCAACGCAGACTTCCTTGACCAAAATTTGTTTTTTTTATTTTCTTTGTTTTTCTAAGATTTGGTGGAGGGAAGGAAATGATTTATAAGCACCTCCCTCTCTCTCATTTCTCATTCTCTTTTCATTTGACTCATTTCTCATTCACTAAGTGTTGACTGAAGGAGATGAGTGACTCCATTGCATAGTGACGGAGCTCTTGCAGGGGGCTGAAAGAGGCTGAAGGAGGCTAAAGGAGGCTTCATTAGACCCAACTTCATCACAACCAGGTAGGCTTCATGAAGTTGATTATTTGTTTCAATTTTTTATTTTTATTTTCATTTCAATTTTTTTTTCTTTGGTTCAATTTTTTTCCTTTCTTTGATTTGTTTTAGGTCTTTTGGCTAAATTTCAACCACACACAAGGCCTAAAAGTTCTCCTATAGGCTATTATATAAGTTATAAAAGTTAAATTTAGAGCTAAATTTAATATTTAATTTGATATTTTTTCTCGTCCAAATTCCATGCCACCAAAGGGTAGTAGAAGCCCTGTGATTCAGCATGGGCACATTGTGTCTAAGTCATTCCTAGTGATGACCACCAAGTCAAGTGCAATTATTGCAATGCCACAATATAAGTGGGCATAAACAAGCTAAAATGTCACCTAGCTAAAATTCTTAGGAAATGTGTGGTGTTTTGTGATAAATGCCCTCTAGAACCACAATTGAAATGGTAGCTTCTTTGGATGCCATTAGAGAACAAAATTGTAAGAGGGCAAGAATGAGGGTTGAGGTTTCTAAGATAGGCAGATCTCAAATGGCACCATCAAATCAAAGTGCAAGTAACTCCTCTTCAACTGTTGTGGCAAACTAGAGTATAAGCTCTGCTTTCTTCCTTACTCGTACAACTCCAAGATCTCAACCAACCTTGGACAATTTTAATGAAAAGAAGAGGAAGGAGAGGCAGATATGGTAGTGAGGAGGTTTTGGTACCATAATAGTCTTTCATTCAACTATGCAAAGTCTTATTTTTATCAGCCCATGATGAATGCCATTGCAGTTGTTGGCCCTAGATACAAAGCCCCATGTTATAATGCGCTTAGGGGGAAAGACCTAGATGAGGAGTTCAAGTGTGTCAAGCCACAATTGTGGAGCATTAAAAGCTCATGGAAGTATGTAGGTTGCACAACTATGTCCGATCAGTGGACAGATCAGAGGGGCAAAACAATAATAAATTTTGATGTAGCTTGCCCTAAAGGAACCATGTTCCTAAGATTTATTGACGCATCTGCACATGTAAAGGATGCACATTTGATTCTTCGTTGAAGTTGTGGAGGATGTTGGGGTTGCAAAATGTTGTCCAATTAATCAGGAATAATGCAACAAATTATGTGGCAACTGGAAGGTTGCTTTGTGCCAAATATCCCACCTTTTTTGGACTTTGTGCACTGCCCATTGCATAGACTTGATATTGGAGGACATTGGGAAGTTTGAGTGGGTGCATGATGTTGTGCAAGAGTGCAAACAAATTACCAAGTATATTTATAACCATGCTTGGGTCTTGAATCAAGGGAATTCACAAAGGGTGAGCTTATTCGCCCAACTTTCACATGACTCACTACAAGCTTTCTTTGCCTCCAAATCCTTTTGTATGAGTACCAAGCTTTGAGAAGAATGTTTTGTAGCCAACAATGGCTATTTTGGAAAGATAGCACAAAACCAGAAGCATTGGCTGTGAAAGCATCTCTCCTAGGTGATAGTTTGTGGGAGGAAGTCATTGAGATTGTCAACTTCAAAGTCTTGCGATTACTGGATGGAGAGAAACCTGCAATGGCATATATTTATGAGGGCATGGACAATGTCAAAAAGGCCATCAAGACTTTCTGCAAGGGTGATGAATCTAAATATCTCCCTTTATGGGAAATTATTGATTCTAGGTGGGACAGGCAACTACATTCACCATTGCATGCAGCAGGGGCATATCTCAATCCGAGCTTATTCTATAATGAGGGGTCTAACATTCAAAAGGATCTCAAGGTGATTTGAGAGGTGTCATGATATGCATTGAGAAAATCAACATGCAACAAAAAGCATTTGGCATGTTTGGATTCAGCGCAAGCCAACATCTCAAGGACAAGAACCTGCCTTGTAAGTGCAAATTGTTAGAACTTAGCTTGTAATTTTGCTAGTTCTCTTTTATGTTTGGCGTTGCAAACTAATAATCTTTGTTGTTATTTTTTTACAACCCATTGGTGGATAGATTGTGGCTTTGAGGCACCACAATTACAAGAATTCACCATCAAAGTTTTGAGTCAACCCTGCAACATTTCTAATTGTGAGCGCAATTGGTCGACATTTGAGCACATCCACAGCGAAAAGAGAAACAGGTTGGAGCATGAGAGGTTGGAGAAGTTGGTTTTCATCTACTACAACCTTTGATGCTCACAAAACAATTGCAACGAAAGGATCTAGATCCAATTTTATTGGCCCTTGATTTGAGTTGGCTTGATGAAGAGACTGAGGATCTCTCTAGTTTTCCATCTCAAATGGAAACTCCAAACACACTTGCCTCAGTTGTTTCAACGTTCCGATGTTGGCACTAGCTCCTCAAGCGCTAATTTTAGGTGTAGTCGTGCATGAGACTCTAGATTGTTATGAGACTGACTTATCAATTATGACATATGTATTTGAATTTTAAACTTGCTGCCATTTTTTATTTTGATTATGGAATCCTGATTCCTTTTCCTATTCACTATCTAAATATTTTTCTTGCAAAAATTGAATATGTTATGTTGTAGTATCATAGCTATGAGATGATGTTATGAATTTGCATATATTGTGGTTTTAAGGATTGGAAATGTCACTAGTTTCTTTTTTGTACTTAAAATTCACCATATTTTAAGTTTTATTTATGTATTTTGCCGAGTCTTATACAAGTCATTTGTGGGTCTTATACGAGTCATTGAGTCAATAGCCAAATGAATCTTATGTGAGTCAAAGTTGTGCAACATTGCTTGGAGCTTTTGTTGGCCCACTTTGATCATGTATTGGCACCCCGCGAGATCTTCTGAAGGCTTTCTTCTCCTAGAATTTCACATGCCATCTCACAATAATTTTTTGGCTACTAGGAATGTAATTTTGAAGGCTTTCTCCTAGAATTTCACATCTTGTCTCACGATAAAACTTGTATGCCTTGGATGTTTCGTTGCACCCAACGAAACATTCCTTCTTCGTAGTCTGATCCAACTTGGTGCGTTTATCATTTGGCACCTGACAATAAGCTATACTATCAAAGATCTTGAAGTGTCCAACCTCTGGCTTCCTTCCTGTAAAAGCCTCCTTAGGTGTTGTCTTCCCCAAAACCTTGTGAGGAACTCTATTTTGAATATATATTGTTGTACTACATGCCTATGCTTAGAGAAATCTAGGCATCTCCTAGTCATATAACATCTCCCTCGCTACTACAACTATCGACCTGTTCTTTCTCTTTGTAACCTCCTTCTACTATGGGTTATATGGAGCTGCCCATTCTCTCTTAATGCCCTCTTTCGCATAGAATCCTGTGAAGGCCTTATTTGTGTACTCACCTCCATTATCTGTACGAAGAGACTTTATCTTTCTCCCTATCATGTTCTCCACAAGATCCTTATACTCTTGGAAGCGACTAAAGACTTTGTCACTTGTCTTCAAGAAACATATCCAGGATTTCCTAGAGAAGCCATCGGTAAAGTTACGAAATACTCATAGCCCCTGAGAGATTTGTAGACAACAGGCCACATATATCAAAATGTATCAATTCAAGCACACCCTTAGCTCTATTGTCACTCCTTGGAAACACTTCTTTTGCAAACTTCCCAAGCACACACCCTTTGCACACATCATCGTGTTCTGTGTTGATTTCTGGAACTCTTGTCACGGTCTCATGAGCAACCTAAGTGATCCATGGTGTATGTGTCTATGCCATAATTCTCCCATGTCTTTGCTACTGTTACTACTAACCAGTGCCTTTAGAGTGTCTAACTACAACTTGTATAGCTTTTTGCTTCTCACCCCAATCTATTCCACCATCTTCCGATTCGGTGTTTAATGTACACCTTCTGATCTTAAAAGTAGATATCATATCCCTTGTTGTATGTTGCTTCCCCTTCTTCTCTCCCTTCTTACTATTTGGACGTTGGTTGTGACAGTCTCATTAATGACTGCAACCAAAGCACTACTCAAGTCTTTTTTTCTTTTTTTCTCACTTGTACCTTTTATTCGATCCCTTTTTGGCCTTTCCCTTTCCTGCTAGGGCCACTTTTTCATCATCTTCATGCTGATGACTTTTACCACTGACGAGGCTCTAAGCTCCTCCTGAGTGAAATCACTCCATAGGCAGTCCCAACTCGGTAGTGTGTCTGATCCGTTAATAACTTGAACAAACATGTCCCATTGCTTTGAGAATCCATTTAATGTGATTCTCACTAATACATCATCATATGGTTTATCACTGAAAACTGCTAACTCGTCCTTCACTATTCTGATTCTGGTGAGATAACTTACATTGCTTTCCCCTTTGGTGATTTCTCTTTGAGGATCATCTTACTATTTGTAGTAGCATTCTGGAACGATGTCGTAATTGCATTCCATATTTTCTGTACTATATCTAGCTCAGCAATATGCAAAACTATATGGTCCTTGACTCCAATGATTATCCTCCTAGCTTTGGCATCTTCCTTCTTGTACATTGTGAACTATGTTTGATTCGTTGGTACAACTGTCACACTAGTCACATACTCCTTGAGACCATTCTCTTTTACCAACAAGATAATTTTGGCTTTTCTGACAGCAAAATTTGAGGCTTCATCCAATTTGTCCTAATCTCTCAAACCTACCAAGGCCATCTCTTGAAACCCTCAAAAACTAGACAAAACTCAATAACGCTGAAGAATTTCGAACTGGGTTTTATAAACCCTTGTTTTCTCTTATTGTGACCTACATTGATCTACTATGGTAAATCCCCCACGCTTTAGATCTGCTGGGATACCATGTGAAATTTCCTTAATTGCAGTTAGTGGAAATTATTCTTCTATCTTGTGCAAATTTTTTGTCTTTGGAAATTAATTACAACAAATAATGAATAAAATAACTTCTGCTATTTTCACCAATAATAACAAGAACTGAGAAAATTAGTACACACAAAATGACACATACTTTTGGACAATTGTCCGTAGAAAAACCCCAGTGTGGGGAAACTAGTGCAACAAATGATGGTTTTCTTATTAATAAATATTCAACAATTGAGAATTACATACACTACTTGCCTCTTACTAGCAAAGCGCTAGCAATATCTCTTCTCCACTTGTACTAGCCAAATCAAACCTCTACTAGCAAAGTTGGCCCTTCTATGTGTAACTCGCACCTTCTCTAGCAACACGCACTAGAAAAACTGGAAATGCGCCCAACCTCTTTTGTAACTCGCATTGCCTCGAAAAATTCGTTCTGACAATATTCTCTGCCTACAACAACTCGCTAGAGCAACTCGCACTCCCTCTCAACCATCTCCCGCACTTGGAAATCGAACCACTGCCCAACAACTCGCGTTGGCTATTCATGCTGGCTAATATGACCCCTTTGCATAATTAATTTGTCCTCCCTCCTCTCAGAATAATTGGAATTTTCATGAAGAATTTCTTTGGAAATCTCTCCTCAATTTTCTTATTGAAACCCTGTTGTTGGTGTCCTCCACGCTATCATTGTTCCCTTGCTCTCACTGCAATTCCTCGTGTTTCTAAAAACTCCATCAATTTTCTCTCGTTCACGAATCAACATCCACGATCTAACTCCAATTGATGGCTAATCATCTTGAACCCATCATATGACTTTTCTAGAAGTCACTAGAGCAAAATCAATTTTGTCTCAATTAATTTGATTTAATTAACCATTTTCCTAAGTTAGACCTGGGAAAATAATTAAAAATTGGCTAATTAATCTAATTAAGACATTTTTCTTAGAATTTTTTTCTAAGTAATGGAGATAGTTGTCCTTCTATGTTCCTTAACCTCATAGACACCAATCGAGACTAGAACGCCTGTCTGAGCTGCAAAAACTAATAGTGGGAAATTTGTATCTAGTGAAATAAGTTAGCTCATGCCCATTCCTAACAAGTATAGGGAAGTTAGCCCATGCCTAGTTACTATGGTAGGGATAGGTCATTCTAGAGCATATACTTAAGAATGGGGTGGGGAGTGATGTATTTTGGGTGAGGCTTAGTCTCATAGCCTTGATCTATTATGGGGTGATAAGTAATCTTAGATCTAATAGTAGGGGAGAGCACCATATTCTGGTATAGGATAGACAGTCTTGTAAGTTATCTAGGATTACCTATTATAGTGATAGTAGTCTCCTACCTATTCTAGAGATATTAGTTCATGAGCTAGTTGGGATTGTCTATTCTAGAGATATTAGTTCACAGAAGGAAAGAATGGCTCTCAAAACTCTGCCTCAAAAGAAAGGTATTTTCACCCACCTTCCCTTAATACAGTGCACAACACACTTAGTGAGTATTTCACATGCCTCCTATAAAAATTGGCAACTAGGGCCAAATTCTACCTTGGGACAACTCACTTGATGGAGATGATGATTGCATTAGATTCCTCTTTTCGAGAGGACCAAGATTGATATAAAGATCATCTCATCCGGACAAGCAGAGGTATGATTTTGAATTTATGCCCACTCACGTACAAATTGTTCAAGTCAGCTCATCATCATGTAGGCTCATGGAACCTAATAAGCATGACCCTTCACCCTCATCGACTTGTATAAATACAAGTGTCCCTCCTCATTTGGCACATTCATCACACACAACATTCTCTCTCCTTCTCTCATTGGTTCGTACAACATTGGGTTGTTGGATAGGAATATTGGTCTAGCTTCAATGACGACTACATCATACTTAAAATCCAAGGACAAGCTCAAGGACAAATCCGACTATCATGCATGGAAGATGATTGTGGATTTGACTTTGGAAGAGAATGATGCTATGTACTATGTAAAGGGAAGAGTGGTGGAGCCTCCTTCAAATGCACCTGCTAATGCAAAGACAAAGTGTAAGAAAGGTGAGGTCAAAGCTAAGAAAATTATTGTAGACTCCATTAAAAAGCAACTGGTTGCCTACATTTCTGATTTGGAAACATCTAAGGAGATATATGATAAGCTGATTGGGATGTTCAAAGTAAACAATGCAAATCAAATCCTTTTTCTCAAGAATAAGTTGAAAGACATCAAGATGGATAGAGGAGAGCCTATTCAATCCTACTTCATGAGGATTACCGAAATCAAGAATGATCATCTATCTATTGGAGAAGTTGTTGGTGACAGGAACCTCACTCTCATTGCACTTGGAGGTCTTCAAAGAGCATGGGATGTGTTTAACACCACCATACTCAATAATGACAAGGTTCCAGGTTTTGATGAATTATTGGCTAGATGCACTCAAGAAGAAACAAGGATGATGGAGAGAGATAAGCCCTCAAATGGAAATGATCCTACTGCTTTCTTCGCTCTTGCTAAGAGGAAGAACAATGTTGGTCCAAGGAAACAAGGTCAAGGATTTAAGCCGCGATTCAAAGAAGGAAGAAAAGGAAGATGTTACAATTGCAACAGGTTTGGGCACTATGCTAGAGAATGTCCTCACAAGAAGGATACTCCAAGGGATGATGACAACAATAACCACAACAACTACAAAGGCAGTGGAAATCAAAGGAACAACAAAGGAAAGAGGAATGCTCTTGCTACTCGATATGGAAATGGAAATGGTCGACCTCCCAAAAGATCAAGAAATTCCAAGTAATGAGGAAAGTAATGTTGTAGAAAAACAAAATCGATTCTATCTTATTTCTGCTTCAACCACTGCCTCTCGTCGAGATACATTAGATCATTGGTGGGTTGATAGTGGAGCCTCAAGGCACTTCTGTGGGTACAAAGAGGCCCTCTCAAATTTGGTTGAAAAGAAGACTAACTTGGAAATCATACTTGGAGACAATACCACCCATCCTGTGAAAGGAATAGGTATTGTCACTCCTCACTTAAATCAAGGTCAAACCAGTCATCTACAAGAAGTGTTGTATGTGCCCGATTTGAAGAAGAACCTGGTATCTATTTCTGCAATGGAAGAGAAAGGCTTCAAGGTAGCATTCATTAATGAAAAGGTACATATTTGGCAAAGAAACCCTAAAGATTCATTTACAATTGGATTTAGGGTTGATGGTCTTTATCAAATTGGAGGAAGTCCTATAGGAGCCATGTCTTTCGGCGCTTCTCTTCAATCCGAATTAATGCACCAGAGATTTTCCCACCTTCATTACAAAGCCTTACCAAGGTTAAGGAAGATGGTCACAAGTATGCCCGATTTCAACATGAATCATGAAGGTGTTTGTCAGGGTTGTGCAACTGGGAAACTCTCAAGGGGACCATTCCCTTCAAGCGAAAGTCAAACTTTTGATATTTTTCAACTGGTCCATGTTGCTTGTAACATCATTAGGAGTATACTTATATTATGCTATCTTTGTGGATGACTTCTCTCGCAAAACATGGATGTATTTCTTGAAGAAGAAGGATGAAGTGTTCAAATGGTTTCGTCCTTTCAAAGCCTTGGTGGAGAATTAAACAGGGAAGAAGATCAAAATATTGAGGACCGACAATGGAACCGAATATGAATCAAATGAATTCAATGATTTTTGCAGAGATTGGCATTAAGAGGGAGACAACCGCTGCATACACTCCTGAGAAAAATGGAGTTGCTGAAAGAAAGAATCAAACGATCATGGAAGCCAACCATGCCATGCTTCATGGTCTAGGTCTACCGAAGTTCTTATGGGGAGAAGCTGCAAATACTGTCGTATATGTTCAAAACAGGTGTCCACATCAAGCATTAAACATCAAGACACTCGAAGAAGTTTTCACTGGTAAAAAACTTAGTGTTTCTCATTTTAGAATTTGTCCCGTGTATTTTCATGTGCCTAAAGAGAAGAGAAACAAGTCGGGAGCATGCGGGAGGAAAGGAGCATTCATAAACTACAGTGAAAATTCAAAGGCATATAGAAAAGCATATTGCTCCAAGAGGAACATTTCGTGGAAGTAAGAAACCAAACTGGTATCAAGGGTAGCTTGCTACTATGAGTACTATTGTTCAATCTGAGCCTTGTATGTTTGAAGAAGTTGTCAAACACCAAGTATGGAAGGATGCGATGAATGAAGAGTATGAATCCATCATGAAGAATGATGTCTGGGATGTGGTTCCTAGACCCAAGGACAAGTTTGTGGTCACTTCTAAATGGCTTTACAAAATCAAACATGGAGTTGATGGGAGTGCTAAAAAATACATGGTCAGGTTTGTTCCTCGAGGCTTCTCTCAAAAGGAAGGGGTGGACTATGATGAGATATTTGCACCAATTGCCCGATATACCACTATTTGTTTGATTATTGCTCTTGTTGCCTCTCAAGGATGGAGCCTAAACTAAATGGATGTTAAGACTGCTTTCTTGCATGGCTCGCTTAAGGAGGAAGTCTACTTGGAACAACTTGAGGGGTTCGAAGTACAGGATTGAAGGACACAGATATGCAGGTTGAAGAAAGCCCTATTCGGGTTGAAGCAAGCCCCCATAGATTGGTATTAGCAGATTGATAGCTATCTTATGAAGTTGGGATTTACAAGGAGCAAAGTTGACCCTAAACTATATTTCAAGGTTGAAAATGACATGCCTCTCATTTTGGTCCTTTATGTGGATGATCTTTTTATGGACAGGTGCAGACCCTCTCATTTATCAATGCAAGAGGGAGTTGGCTTCCGAATTTGAGATAAAGGACCTAGGACTGATGTGCTACTTCCTAGGCCTAGAGGTTTGGTAAAAGCCAAATGAGATTTTCCTTTCTCAAGGAAAATACATTGTGAAGTTGCTCGAGAGATGTGGGATGATGGATTGCAAGTCTGTGTTTACCCCAATGGAACTCAACTTCAAGATATGTGGAACTGTTGCCGGGCCCGAATTGGAAAATCCTTCCAAATATAGACAATTTGTGGGGGCCATGATGTTCATGGTAAACTCCCATCGTGACATATGCTTTGTTGTGAATACGTTGAGTCAATTTGTGGTCGAGCCTCATCACATACATTGGATTGCTGCTAAGAATCTCTTGAGATATCTCTGGGGCACAATCATTTATGGACTGAGATACACTGTCGGGAACTTGACGCTGCATGGATATAAAGATGCTCACTGGACTGGCAGTGTGGTGGATCATAAGAGCACGTCTGGATGTTGCTTCTCGTTAGGATCTACTTCAATTTCTTGGATGAGCGGGAAGCAAAAATCAATTGCACTAAGCATCGCAGAGGCTGAATACATTACAACTAGTATGGCTTGTTTTGAAGTTGTTTGGTTGAGGAAGCTCTTCAGTGAGCTATTTGAGCATGTGTTGGATACCATCGTGATCTTCTATGACAACCAAAGTGGGATTCGCCTTTCAGAGAATCTTGTGTTCCACGACCGCTCCAAGCACATTGATATCGGGTACCACTTTATCCGGGATATGGTACAACAGGGAGCAATAAAGCTCCAACACATAAGGACTGATGAGCAGGTTGCAGATATCCTCACGAAGCCTTTGGGGAAGGTCAAATTATTAACCTTCCGAGAGAGACTTGGATTTGTGGAAAGACCCTCCCATGAGGGTCCCGCTTGAGTTGGACACTGAACTTTGGCATCTCCTGAGGGCTTGGGGTACTTCTTGGAGCTATGAGCGACCATAGGATGAGTGGTTCACCTTCCCCTATGTGGCGCGTTGTGTATAGGGTTAGTGGTTCACCTTCCCCATGGTGACATGTGTGTAGGGTGAGTGGTTCACCTTCCCCCACGAGACACGTGTGTAGGGTGAGTGGTTCACCTTCTCCTACGATTGGCATATGCATAGGATGAGTGGTTCACCTTTTCCTATTGATGCCCCAGCATTCATCCTACCCATGTAGTCTTGAGACTCATGGGGAGTACCTCTTATTTGGCTAGTGAATTGGAAAACATGGATAGGGACCATAGCATTACCGATGGACGCACCGTGTACTGCCGTACTCCCTATGTCTAAGATGCATGGTGTTCAACAACTTGATCTGGGATCATTTGAGGTTCTACTTCTGCACTGACTTTTGTCAATGGAGAGTGGTAACGTCTTGTGACTCATTCTCTATTGATTCTTCTTCATTATTACTTCATGGTTCAGCATAGCAGAGATGATATGACAGAGATGATACATGACGACAAGGTGGCATGATGATCAATGATGACAGATCATTTGGCAAGTGGAATTCTCCCTAGTTGAGAGGGAGTGTTAAAATTGGCAACTAGGGCCAAATTCCACCTTGGGACAACTCACTTGATGGAGATGATGATTGCATTAGATTTCTCTTTTCAAGAGGACCAAGATTGATACAAAGATCATCTCATTTGGACAAACAAAAATATTATTTTGAATTTATGTCCACTCATGTACAAATTGTTTAGGTCGATCTCACCATCATGTAGGCTCATGGAGTCCAACAGAGATGACCCTTCACCCTCATCGACTTGTATAAATACAAGTGTCCCTCCTTATTTGGCACATTCATCACACACAACATTCTCTCTCCTTGTCTCATTGGTTCATACAACATTGGGCAGCTTCTCTCTCTCGCACGTGTGGCAAGGAGGATTGAGTTTTCTGGGTTAAATTGCAGACCGAAATTTCGGATTTCTGTGACAGCTTTGACCAGCATTGACAGAGAGCTTGTTGACCAAGTTTGACTGTGTTTTTTGGGTCAAAAGTTCAATCTTTTTAGGCCACATTTCTGGGCACAGAAATCGAGGAATTCAGGACTGACTTCAGGGTTGATTGCAGTTTGACCACAGAAAAATTACGGCAGTTTTCTTTCTCCTTTGACTGAGTTTGACCGAGCTGTTTTGGGCTGACTTTGACCTCCTGAGCAGGGCAAGTTTGACTGAGGAAGACAGTTTCTTTGAGGATGATTTACTGCTGTTTTGACAGCCATTGACATTCTGGTTAGGGCTGAAGTTTGACTGCAGTTGACTGCAGAAATTTACAGGGTAGTTTTGACTTTGAATTGGGCAAGTCAATTTGATTTTTGTACTCTCTCTGTTGCTGAAATTTTGATATAATAATAAGAAGAATTGGTCAATGGGTTTTTCCCTGGCATCTGCCAAATCTGGTGTCCTCTTGTCTTCGTTTGTCTTTTGCATTTTGTTTCATGTTCTATCTGCTTTTACTGTCAATGTGATTATTGTGATTGCTATTAGAAATTGTTATTGGGCGACTAAGAACATTGAAGTAAATTGTGCTAAGGATAGAACATACCATTGTTAACTAAAATTAACACCTCCTAATGCCCATGTATGCCCACCAAAAGCATACCCAGGTAAGCTATGCCAACCAAAAGCATACCCAGGTAAGCTTACTATATGCATAGTGCAGGCTTATCACCTGTACTCCTAATCCCAAGGATGCCCTGTTTGGTGGTTGTTCACGAAGACCAGAGGCAGTTGTGGGAAATAGCTGCTAGTTGATGGCCCACCAAAATGAACAGACACTCTGGGCTACGAGATAGTTCACCCTTATCGATTGATGGTTAACCAATGTATCATGGTCTGACTTGCAAGTAGCCGAGTTTGTGAAGGACTATGAGTGTATTTTCCTGTCATAGAGTTCTCCTTTAGTTGAACACAACTGTGAATTTGCAAGGGTTTGTTCACTGAAATTACATCTTTATGTTGGCCTGTTTACACAATTGACTCATCACCTCATGAATTAAACCATGGAAGAATAATCTAAATTGTAACATAACATTTTAATGAAGATAAATAGATTGTACACTTAAATTTTTAAAGAATAAGGGATCTGAAATAGGTTATTTTCAAGGAAATATGTATATCCATTGTTGATTTACAGATCAAATTTTAACCAGTGTCATGCTGGGATATGTATGTTTAGAGAAGAGTTGAACTCCCTTGCAATGGGTACCAATGCAGACATGCTAGGGCAGAATAATCTGAATTGTAACATAACATTATAATGAAAAAGCGAAATAGATGTTGGGAGGAAAAACTTGTATGTATTTGCTTTGGCTTAGTATTGTGACTGTATGGTGTATCTTCTTGTAAGCATTAATTAAATATAAGATGTATTTTCCCCAAAAAATTACATATCTGTAAATATTATGATTTGTTTGATGGAAATTTAAAAGTTTGTTTTTTTTTCTGTCATTCAGTTTATGGACCTCCTTGCAGAACATCCAGTGCTTAAGATGTCAAGAACAAGTGTGATGTATCAAGGAAATAATCTATATATGCAAGCACCACCTGTATTGGAGGAGATGACACGATCAAATTTACAGATTCCGCTGTTTGAGCTCATGGGCAAAATTCCTAAAGATATTGTACATGTGAGTGGTACTACAAATATTGATGATAAGAAGTCCACCGCATCTAGAAAAGTGCGGGTATCTTTTAGGGGAATTGCAGATGGCGTCACAGATATGGACACTGCATGTGGGGGCTAAGTAATATCCCGGGGAATTATTCTTCTCCCTAATTAATAGTTAAGCTCTTTCTATGGGAGTTGTTTTGAAGCCAGTTTATCTGCAGCCAATTATTTGGATTGCATAGTTTGTCAGAATTTGCAGGTATGCTAAAGAGAAGCCTGCACGTCTACGCATTTAGATGTTTTGACCCAGTTTTCTCAGATAAAAAAAGGTTTATAATTTTTTTGTATGACCTCCACCACAGACAATATGATGTGTTTCAATCGTAATTGTAAACTGGCATCTTGAAACATTTGAATAGTCTGATACAAAGGGTTAATGCTTAAAAATGATGGCTAGCCTAGTTCTCCTGGATAACACTTGGCCGGGATATATCATGGTGGAGTTGTTTTCTGAGATAAAATCAGTTACTATTAATCACAAGGAGGTTCAGACATCAAACAAATTGTTCTATTGCAGCAATGTAGATTTATTTGAATATTCTCTGAAATGTTCATATCTTGGAATGGAGATGAGTGTACTGAGTTATTGGCTTATTATTCAATGGATAATTCTATGCAAGGTCACTATTAACTCTCAAAACTAGCATGGTTGACTTACCAGCAGTGCTGCAGTTGGAATTCATTCCACCGTCAATGTTGCATACGTTGGAGTATTTATAGAATAGGATTTTTTTTAAGATGTACGCTTGTGTAAGAGGACTGTTTCATTTTGACTCACTGCTGGTATGAGACCTGTTGTTTTCGGTTTGGTAAACTTGTTGGCCATGTTGGCCATGAGGCACGCTTGTTTGAGTTATTTTGAGTTGCTCCTCCTTTGATTTGCTTTGTGGTTATGAAGTTTGAAACAGCTAGAACAGTAATAACTGAAATTATGAAGTTACACATTGATAGATTGAAGTATCAAATTTTGATATCTATCTGAACGTGATTATTCTGATCTTTTATATGACATTTCAGATCTAGAATTTTTGTAATACAAAGAGTAGCTAGGGAATGGAGGCAAACAGGAAATGGCACCTGTCAAATATTTGTGGACAAATGTTCAAATTAAAGATATGATGAGATAAGCAGAAAGTAAATATATTGCTCAGTTTGCCATTCAGGAATCAGTTAGCATCAACAATAATGAACCTGCTGAAGGAAAACAGTTTTCTTTGGTCAATCTCTATTTTTGGATTTTAAGAAAGCTAGAGTCCACAGAGAACTAAACCTCATTAGAGAATTTAAAATAAACTTGCAAGCTTTTCCAGCTATTCATGTTTAGAAGCACATAACCAAACTATTAAATCATCTACACCTCAAAAGCACCCAAAATTCAAAATTGGCTAAAAGAGGATAAAATAGTTATTAAATCTAAGTTTTATCTTTTGATATCCCACACAAAGGGATTGTGTAATATAATGTGTTCATCTAAACCATAAGTGTACTAAAGACTAAAATGCCAACAATTATGGTCTTAATGAAGATCCTCTTATCTGGTTAATTGTATAATTGATTAAATCCACCTTAATATCAAATCATGACATGGAAATTACAATATGTCATTGTTTTGTGATTGAATTAATACTACAAAGGTTGTCACTTATATGTGTGTGATTCCATGATATGATTGTATTATGAGAGTGGCAAGAATGGTCACAATAATGACAACTTGAATTAAAAAATTGTGACATAGGAGTTTCGAGGGATGCATGTTCTTTATGTAGACCTCATGATAGATCCTTAAGACTATACTTGTCATGTTTACATTGTGATGATTGACCAACTTTGTGAGGATGATCTTGTTGAAATCAAGCTAAAAAAATCATATTAAAGATCTAAAAATTAATTGCTCAACATGCCACAATGATTTTTTTACAATGATGTAGTTTTATTTTTTTATTTATTTTTCATATAACCAAGCACTCCACCCGCTAACTTGTAGGCAAGGGTAATATATTTTTCAAGGTTCAAAGACATTCAACAACAAGGCTCGAAGTCATTACAACAATATACTCAATATGAGCTCTACACGTCACTTTTAGGAATTAAACTTGGGTAGGGATGATAACAATCATTCCTCCAAACTATTTGAGATAAACCCAATTGACCATGATGTATTTGTTTGATATTTAAATTGATTCCTTTTTTTGATGAATGATAATTATTTCCTCTAATAGTTTAGTGATGTACTTGTTCAAATTAGACTTGGCATTATACAAGATCCATCCCAATTTTGCTAATGATGGGTAACACCTAATCCAACTTGTTACACAATGTTTATTGGATTATTTGAAAAATTATTCTCCAAAGGTAGCTACACCAAACGAGTAACATGTGGCTCCACCTTGAGGACATGCATTCTCAAAATAAAAGTATACAAGAACTCCAATTCTGCACATCATATAACTTGGAGAGACATGAAACAAGGGTGAATTGACCACCCTTAGGAAACTACAATCTTTTTAAGTTTTAAAAACAGAAAATCAACTATGTAACTATGCTAAGATCATGAAGGAAATAATTTTAAGAAAAACAAAAATAACAAGTAGAACATGGAATTGAAAAGACCTAATGGTTGCATTTGAAGAAAAGTCATCATCAACTTGAGGTTTTCTCTCTATTTGGTTATAAATTGAAATAGGGATACATTGAACATTATGTGGATGCAATGTAGAACTTTGCTAATTCATAGACCTAGAGCCAAAATAAGATTGTAACTAAGAAGTACAAGTCCTAAAACTTGCCATGGAAATTAAGTCTTTGAAGTTGGCTCCATTTGGGATTTAGACGAGGAATGTTGAGTTCTTAGAGATACGGGAGAACACTCGCAAGTCAAAGGCAAGGAGAAGGGGTGAGAATACTCATTATTCAATTATTGGTGTTTTAGAACACAAAACATGGGATATCATCATTCATGACCACCTCCTCGCAACTAGCCTTCTCCAGAAAAGGGTGACAACCTACTCCTTGTTCTTCAACACTGGGACTAGTGGATTAGCATCAAATATTTCAAGTTAAGCTCTTCACTATGTCCAAGTTTATTAATCATATTTTCACCTCCATAGTCCTCTTTATAGATGTGTTGTAGTTGCTACAACAACCCCAAATTTTCAGTGATTTCAAAATTTGGAGTCCCCCATACTCAACTCTTTTTCACACTTTTCTTAAGATTTCCTAAAACCCTTCCTCTCCTTTGACCTAACTTCAATTGCATTGCATCCTTGCAAGCTGAGCCTTGAGCCTTGAAACACTTGTGTTTTGTGTCCTCTGTCGCAAGTCACAATCGCAACATGCAGTGCTAGTCACCTTTGGAAATGTGATTTGCAACTTAGAGCTAATCTCTCAAGGTCACAAGTCTAGTTACTATAACTCGTCCTCTACCTTCTAGAAATGTGATTCGCGACAAAGACTAAGCCAATGCCCTCTTAAGTCACAAGTCTCACTTTTAAAGCCTAGTGGCTTGTTGACTACCTTCTACAAATACAACCTGTGACTAGGATTTTCCTCATCACATGCGACTTAACCAAGTCGCACTTGAAAACTGCGACCTCCCCTCACCCACTAGTGGCTTATATATTGAGGTCACTCCCTTCTCATTTCATTGTGCACTCTAAAATTGGGCAAGCAACCATCTCTCCAGAAAGGATTTGTGACTGCGGCCTTCTGGGTAACACATTCCTTCATCATAATTCTTTATCTTATTATGTCTAGGCATCAAATCGATTCGGCTACCCTCTTCATGAATATTTATACTCTAAAATGCACCTCTCACTCCACTTTGCGCCCAACCTTGACATACACTTTCTCTCTTAATTGCGCCCTTGTGAAAATGCCCAATCTCTTCTCAATTCTTATAGTTGGCATCTTTGCTCCTAAACCCTCACCTACCTTTTCTTTTGCAAAGGTTTTCTACCCTGAATTGCCCCATATCCCATTGGTTAAGTCTCATTCTACCCACCTTTAATTGAACAACCCAAGAGCATATTCATTGGATACAATCATTTGAGTTTATTGTTTGAATTTGTATGAACTTGTTGGCTCAAATCATAGGAGAAATAGCATGAACTTATTGGGCCAAGTTATATGAGTCTATTACATGAAATTGTATATAAGTTATATGAGTCTATTACATGAAATTGTATATATTCATCCAGGGTCGAATTGCATGGGTTTATTGGATGGAATAACATGAGCCCATTTGATTGAAATCATATATATCTATTGGGTGAAATTGTGTTTGGTTTCGAGTTGTATCAGTCATTATATGATCCAATCAAAACATGCAATTTGAGTGCCATACATCCCACTCGACAAGTGATTTGCAAAGACCTTTTTCCTCAAATCTCAAATTGTGATTCTAATTTGTACTAGGTCATTGTGGTATGGATATGTGATTGTTGACTTCACTAGGCTTCCTCCTTTCCTTTAGTCGTAAATCACATTGACATGCCCCAGTAACGTTGCAATTCAAATATGAAACTAGAGTGGGAGGCTTTTCTTTTGAAGTTGCAAGTTGCAACTATAATCTAAAATAAATCTAGGAACTCAATCTGCGATTATCTTTCATCCTCCCTATTCAAGTTGCAAATCACACTCTCAAGCCTTAGTGACAGAAGAGATTGAATTTGTGACTTACAAGTGAGACTTCTATCCATCAAGTCACAGATCACACTTACAATCTAGACTTTAAATCTGCGACATGCATTAGACTTTGAAACTACGAGTTGACTAAGACCCAAATCTGCAACTAGACTTGGATTTCTCCCTTAGGTCACAAGTCGCAGTTCTAGTCCTCAATGGCGCTATAATTTAAAATTGTGACTTGTATAGAATCGTCATTTGCGACAAGCTTATCTTGGCCATTGCTAATGCAATATGTGACCTAACCTTGACATCACAAAATTTGACCTAAACCATTGTTTGTTTGCTTGCAATTAGTGGTTGGCTTTGCAATAATCTACCATCTTGTTTCCGTAATGAATATTTTCAAGATGTTAAGTGAAATTGATTTGGATTGCCCCAACATATCCTCTATTTGCAGAGAAATGGTTCCACCCATCATAAGAGGATCTAACAAAAGTTCTGATAGGGTGGAAAGCAACAGAGGAGGAGTTGTGGGTAGCCTTCATAAACTGTCCATATGAGATGATATTGCTTGTTACATTGATAAGACATCATAACTTACAGGGGTTGATATTTACTCAAAATTTTCCAGGAAGGACATCCCATAGGTGGCAATCTGGCTACATAAGATTACCACACATCCCCCAATCTTCCCATGTCTAGAGACTATAGAATGGATTCTTTAGCATACAAATGAGGAGTAGTGTATAATCAAAAGCAATCAAGGAGAACTTGTGGCATCATTTAAAACATCAGACATTGCAAATTATTACAAGTTGCCCAAACATCATGAGACTTCCAATGGTAGGGGGTTTGCTAGCTTCAATGGATCAATTGAGGACGTGTTGAAGTCTTGGTGGCAAGAGCCGAGCAAATTTAGGCATAGAGCAGATGGGATTTACAAGACTAAATCACTTAGGAAGCTTTATCAAATGTTTGTTTTTATGATAAACAAAATTTATGGCAAACGAAGAATGAAGGCCTTTCATGGAACTTGGGTTCCCTTGATTTATGCATGTGCCACTAAAGGGACAATCTTCAGTTGGTAAGTATGTTGACGTCCGCCACTGGCATCCTCCATAAAATCTAATGCCCGTGCAATAAAGAATCCAACAAAGCGGGAGTGATTAGAATTATATATCACATCTTATCTATTGGATGTGTGTGTGCAAAATGTGACATTGAAGGGCTAAGTTTGAAGTGGAGTCTTGAGTAAGAATTACATATGCATGTTTGTTTCAAGGGTTTGTGGAACACAAGGTATAGAGGGATTTATGAAAATATTGCAGAATACTTAATCTCTCCTCTATATAATGTTCTTTTTGGCACATAACCCCCATGCATGTCCAACATAGCCAAGGCTTTTCTACATGACATTGCAAATTGGTTTCATCATGGTGATGTTACTTATATCAGAGTGTTTGGTGCTTACAAGCCTCCACATGCTTTGCCTACATTTATTATAGACAAAGTGGTGTTACAGGAGGTGGCTTACCAACCCACCACAGGATTCTCCAAGACCTCAGTTAAAGCCAAGAAAGCTCCATGGCCTATTTTCCCTTTAGATATTGGAGCTTACTCTATTAAAAGTTTCAAGGAAGCAGAAGTTGATGAATTACAATGTTTCAGGTTCGGTGAGTTAAGTTTCCATAGATATGACCTGATGGGTATCACATGAGACATTGCAAAGCAATTGGATACACTTGGGTATATGCTTCAACCACTGAATAAGAAGAGGAAAATTTAAACAACTCTTATAACTCTTCCAAGGCATTAGAATCAACTCTACAAGTTCAAAAGGGAGAGCAGTTAGAGCATGACACTCAAGAGAGCATGAGATTGGAAGCAAGATCAATTATTTATTTAAAGAAAGCAAAGACAAGAAACCAGCAAGGAAAAATAAAATAAGCAAAAGGATGATAAAGAATAATCCAAAAAGAAGCAGGAAGAAGAAGAAGCTCAACGAAAGCAAGAGGAAGAGATATGGAAGAAACAACAATAAGAAGAGAACATGAAGAAGCATGAAGAGGAAAGGAAAGGGAAATTGGCATAAAGAAGAGGAACACAAAGGAAACAAGGAAAGGAAAAGAGTGTTGGGTGGTGTTGTCATTGATGTCAACCTTGGAGTTGATTGGGTTTGACTTTGAATAAAAACACTAGCAATTGATGTCAACCTTGCAGTTGATTGGGTTTGACTTCGAATAAAAACACTAGCCATTGATGTCAATTTGTTAATGAACCCTTCTTAGTAATTGTTAGATTACATGAAGTTGGCAGCTACATCCTTGGATGGTTGAAAACCCAAGTCCTATGTTTTGGGTTCCTTGGACTAAGGATGTACCCCGACTTTGTTGAGGGTTTTTAAAGAATCAAAATATTGAGTTTGACTTGGAGATCCATGTCATTGGATTCTCTTTGTCATGATCTTTTCGGTGGTGTGTGGTATGCCACGTGGTTCCTCCTGGTTTGAGAGATATTCACGTTTGAAGTTAAAGACCCCAATCAATGGATCAAAACCCCATAAGGTGGCACCTCCTCCTTAACCTAGACAAATGATCATGCCATATGACTCCTCACCATGAATTAAAATAAAATTAGAATATTTGGTTCTTAAATCAAAGGCTAAGTCAAATACAAAGTTTTAAGGCCCAAGGTCATATTTCCATTATAAGGTCAACCTTAAGATCTTAATGATAATCAATTAAGAAAAATAGTTAATATTCGTATATGAAAAGGGAAAAATATTAAAATAATTAGTTTTTGGGACCTCCAAAATGTTTTTAATTCAAACCTTAAAGATATGAATTTGAATATCTTTAAAGAGGCTCTCAATAATTATAGTAACCATCTTAATTTTTTTATCTAAGGTATGAGAGTATTGTAGTTTTCACCCTCCAACGTATGCCTTGTGAAGCCCCTCCAAAACATTATAAAAGAAGACTTAAAGCACCCCCAAATCACATCAAAAACTCAACAAACTTTGTTTGTGAGAATACCCTCAAATATTCTGACATCTTGAGGTAAAAATAACAAATAAATTATAGAAAAAACCAACAAAGAAATTTCAGTAAATTAAGGTTTGATATTGGGAAATTTTGAGCTTCGTTTTCATTACAGGGTGTCTTGATAAAAGAAGAGCGAAGGATTTAGATTATTGACATGGGCATTAGATTTAATGGAGGATGCCAACATACTTGCCTAGTTGAATATCATCGTTGTAGTGATACATGCATGAATCAAGGGAAACCAGGTTTCCTGACATATCTCCATCCTTGGCTCTCCATAAAGCTTATTTATCATAGCAAAAACATTTGATAAACCTTCCTGAGTGATTTAGTCTTGTAAACCCATCTACTTTATGCCTAAATTTCTTGGCTCTTGTCACCAAGACTTCAACACATCCTTAGTTGATCCATTAAAGCTATCAACCCACCTGCTATTGAAAGTCACGTAATGTTTGGGTAGCTTGTAATAATTTGTAATATTTGTTGTTGTAAATGATGCCACAAGTTATCCCTGATCACTTTTGATTATACACTGCTCCTCATATGTATGATGAGGAATCCATTCTATAGTCGTTTCACATGGGAAGAGTGGAGGATGTTTAGAAACCTTATGTAGCCAAGTTTTCTTCACATTAATGTACACCTAAAAATCCTCTTCATCATGTGGGATGTCCTTCCTATAAAACCTTGAGTAAATATAACCCCATGTAAGCTCCCTTGTCTTGTCAATGGAGCAAGTAGCATCACCATATATAGGCAATTTAGGAGGGCTATCCCGAACTTCTATGCTGCTTTCCACCCTACCAAAACTTTTCTTGAATCCTCTTATGATGGGTGGAACCATTTTCCCAGAAGAAGATGATATGTTGAGGCAATCCAAATCAATTGTACTTGAAATCTCAAAAATATTAATTAGGGAAACAATATGTTAGATTATTGCAAATACAACCACTAATTGAATGCAAAAATACAATGGTTTAAGTCATATTTTGTGATGCCAGAGTTGGGTCGAATATTGCATTAGCATTGGCTAAGACAAGCTTGTTGCAAATGAGGATTCTATGCAAGTCACATTTTTAAGTTACAGTGCCACTAAGGACTAGAAGTGTGACTTGCAACCCAAGGAAGGGAGAAAACCAAGTTTATTTTTAGATTTGTCTTAGTTATCACAAATTTAGACTCTAGCCTCACTTCATATTGCAGGTGTGATGTGTGACTTGAAGGATAGAAGTATCCCTTGTTAGTCACTAATTCAATCTCTAGTGTCATTGAGGCTTGAGAGTGTGATTTGCGACTTGAGAAGGAAGGATGCACGACTAGTCACAGATTAGGTTCCTCTATTCACTAGAGATTACAGGTGCAACTTGCAACTTCAGAAGAAAAGCCTCCCACTCTAGTCACACATTTGAATTGCAATGTCATTGGGGCATGTAAATGTGATTTGCAACTAAAGGAAAGGAGGAATCATAGTGAAGTCGCCAATCACATATCCCACAATGACTCTGAGTACAAATTAGAATTTCGATTTGTGATTTGAGGAGAATGGTCTTTGCAAATCACAAGTCGTATGGGAGGTATGGCACTCGAATCGCATGTTGGGATTGCATTATATAATGACTAATATGACTCGAAACCAAACATG